>JASDQU010242683.1:38892-49061 GCA_032191745.1 Picea mariana
AGTCAAATATAATATCATTTTAATTGCAATATCTTTATAGTTCCAATTAACAACATTAATACCTCCAATGGGGTGCCACGTAGCCAACATGCAATCCCCTCACTTAATTGCATATGTCGTCGCCCTCACATCCATTTCTCGTAGGGAGGGAAACATTCAAAGCTCATTAGAGCATGCACGACAACTCTCTCGCAAGTTTAATGGCTCCTTCAGTGCACCAAGGCTGGTGGATGGAGATGGGCATGGGGGGCATGTGCAAGGTCATTTTAGCTCCTTTGGTGCCCCTCCACTTTCTTTGGGTATGTTATGGATCTTTCCATTCGGTTCAGATCTTGTGCTTTGGCTTTGCTCATGTTGCTCTCCCCGCTCTGCGAATTCTCAGTCCGCTCAAACTCTGGTTCATCTCTACCAACATGCCACAAGAGCCTAGTAATCCCAAGAGAGGGCCCTCTTGGTACAACTATGCTTCCAGACAGCGAATAATTCATAGACTCACCCAGGCGTCTTCGACCTCTCTGATATGTCGGGATGGGGGGAATGACGAGCCTCTAATGGCCATCGTAGAAGAAGAGATTCTAGCAGAGCCAATTATCATTTCGTCGACCTCCCTTCTGTATATTGTTCTAGACCCCCATGACCCTCCTAGCACTAGCCATTCCGTCCCCACTGCAACTTGTACCTGGGACTAAGCGACTTACATAATTCAAGAAGAAATCTCGTCAGTCAACCGCCCAATGGAAACTCCACCTCCCTCCTCAACTTTGGACAGGGACTCACACTCCACTTGTCTCCTCACGCCAGAACATTTGGAACTCATCTTTTAGATGCGCAGGGATATGCAGGATCAACTACATAGGCATACCTTGCTCAACTGTCATCTCGACATTCTGTATGATGCGCTCTCGAGTTCGCAGAGCCAACGATGGTGCCTGACCTGTGCGCAACCATACGTTTTCACTCCTTATGGTGGAACTCATGCCGACACGTGTTTCACTGGTTCATCCAATGCTTAGTCCTTTTCCTTTTAGCTCTATGCACTGTTTTTGTAAAAATATTGTAGAAGTTTACATTTTCCTGTTCAAAATTCTCTCCACTTGCTCAAACAATTTAGACATTAAAATTCACTGCCACCTGCTCTGGTTTCCATTTGTTTGGCAGAACAAGTGGCGGTGTTTTTCCATAGTCCAGACAGAACAACAGGTAGTCGCTTGTTCTACTTTCCACTTGTCTCGCAAAACAGGTGACATACATGGTTCCCTTATGTATGATTATAACATAATTTTGAGGCATTAAAAATTTTTATTTACAAAAAAAATTAACAACATTAATATTAAAACTTCCCTCAAATTACTTGGATTCACCCATTAAAAAATAATACTACTTGATAAGATTCAAGCTAAATTTTCAAATATAAACCACTCATCATTTCATCATTTCAAAAATATACTATTTTATTAAAAAAAAAATTACCATTTAAATTAAATGTGTTCATATAATCTCTTTTCCACAACCTCTTTTGAAATTTGGTGAATCCAGATTCACCCCATCTGAAATTTAAAGTGCAATATCAACTCTTTTACATTAATTTAAAAATTCTTGTACTCTAAGGCCACACCTTTTCTAGGGAAAAAAATCGCTCAATTATATTATAACATATAATTCTTTTACCTGCCAATGCTTCTCCAAAGACCCTTTCCAAGTCTTACTGGGAGGATGAAACTACTGTTCAAAATAACTTACAAAATAGTCATGGAAGCTACAAAAAGAGTCTCAACTATATCACCAAATAACTGTGAATAGGTAGTCCTACTCCAAATCTAAGAACATAATCAAAATAGGAAATACTATCAAAATAAAAACCAAAAGGCTATACTGTCGAAACATATAGAATCACCATCAATGGTTAATGGATTCTAAATTGTCTCTTTGGACCAGCCGCTCCATTGGTCCACTTTTGGTAAAATAGTATGCCTTCAGTATCCTCAATTGCTTGCTTTGATAAATTGTCCGCTTCAGTATTAAAATTTCTATAAAGATGTTGGAAAGTAATGAAGCGAAAGCTCCCAGTTAGCGCTATAATTCTAGCTTTCCAACCCTCCAAAGAGCTCACCTATAAACTGCCCTTTTTTGTTAACCAGTCGATAACAACCTTTGAGTCACCTAGCAAATGTAGATCAGGAAGCGATAAGTAATCACCAATTCAAAGTGAATCCCAAGCTCCCAAGAGCTCCGCTTTAGTATTTGTCCATTTACCACAATTTAATGTCCATCTATAAACAGTAGCCTCCAGAACTTTAATAAGACCCCCTGCACCACAAATGCTACCATCACTTTTGGAAACACCATCAAACCAAGCAAGCGTCGAATCCTTACTATATGAAATCAAAATATCCTTCGGTGGTTTGTCTTTTGGATGAGCAATGGAACCCGGAGATAATGTCATTATATTGTAGATCATTGCATGCAAAGATGGACTAGAATCCTCGAACAAAGCTTTGTTACGTTGTTGCCAAGTGTACCAAATGATATAAGCTGAAATATGAGAAGGAATAGATTTATCCAAATAACAACACTTTAAACAATTCGAAAGTGTATTCCTTTCCCATCTCCCGTTCAGTTTTAATTCCTTATACACTAAATTCCAGACTGATATTACAAAGGGGCAATAAATAAAAAGGTGACTAACTGATTCCAAATCAGATTTACAGAGAGGACAACGCCCCGGGCCAGACCATCCCCTTTTCTGTAATGTATCCCAAGTTAAGATTTTACCCTCCATAGCCAACCAAACAAATAATTTCACCTTTCGCTGAGCCTTTTAATTCCAAATCTTTTGTTTCCAGGTATCAACTTTCAACAGTCTTTTAGCCGAGATAATGCTTAAATAAAAATTCTTTACAGAAGGTCTTCCTAAATTGTCACCACCAACCCACATCAGAGTGTCCCTCGTGTCTTGGATGAGTGCTCCCAACGTCAATAAATCATTTCTGAACTGATCCCATTCACGCGCTAAATCCCCCTCCAAATCCAGATCAATGCTACTGAGCCAATAGGATACCAATGACTGATCACCTGATAAATTTATGGCCTGGGCAAGTGTAAGAATGTTCTTTTCCTTTAACACCATCAACAAAATGCTAGAGATGAATGAGAAATCACCCATTCCCAGGATTCTATCCTTACCTAGTTCTATAAAAAGCTCGTTCCCAAGTAACCATCTTAAGCCATGCAATATTAAATATAAAACTTTTAAAAGTCCAGACCAGATTCTAGAAATCCCAGTCTTTCTGAAATACTGAGATCTGAGCCATTTAATCACTGATTCCTGTAATATATATTTGTCAATCACCACCTTGTGCCAAATTCCATCACCCATGAGAATTCGCCATAACGTGTTCGCCACTAGAGACTTACTAAAGTAAAAAATATTACGAATTCCCCACTCCACAAAAGATTTTGGAAGGGATATTCTCTCCCAGTGGCAAAGATGCAGAGTATGGGATTCACAATTCCCTTTCCAAAGGAAATTGAACATGTGATTACTGATAATTTTCAAAAATGAGCATGGAACAACTGATACGGACATCCAATAGATAGGTTGGCTAGATAACACTGCTTTCAGGAGTGTAAGACGCCCTCCTAAAGAAATCCACCTATAGCACCAATTATTAATCTTGTTTTCCAATTTTTTTTATCAACCAATGCCATTCATCCGAACGCATAGCTACAGCCTTCATGAAAACACCAAGGTATTTGAAGCCTTGTTCCATTTCTAGAAAATTATAAGGGAAGAAAGCTTTGAACAGAAAAAGCTCTTGATTCGTCAAACCTGCTTGATGGAAAGTCAACTTCGATGCATTGATCAATAAACCAGAAGTCAAGCTGAAAAATTTAAGAACTTTATCTATTTCCCACCACTCATGAATAGTGGCACCAGTCATTATAATCACATCATCCACAAATAATATATGCAATATTTTAATTGATTTAGACACTTGAATACCTGTCAATTTACCCTCTCTTTGTCTTTCTTTCAGTATCAAACTCAAACTTTCCATCACCAATATAAACAACAACAACGATAAGAGGCAGCCTTGCCTCAATCACCTTCTGCACTTAAAAAAATATGTTGCTTCTCCATTAATCAAGACTGAATATGAAGTAGAGACTACACAACTCATAATACAATTAGTCATATTTAGGTCCAGTCCAATTTGAAGGAGAAGAATGCGCAAAAGGTCCCAATTAACACAGTCATAAGCTTTTTGAAGATCCAACTTTAAAATCAAATACTTTCATTTCTTTTGGTTAATACTGTGGATACATTCATGGACTGTACCTATAGCATCTTGAATCTACCTTCCCTGTAGAAAGACCAACTGCTCTTTCGAAATTGATCTAGAGAGAATCGGTTTGATCCGATTAGCTATGATCTTTGAGATAATCTTGTAACAGAGATTACACAGAGAGATCAGTCTATAATCTCCAAAATGATGAGGCTTGTTCACTTTTGGAATTAAAGTAATAAAAGTTGAATTTAGAGCTCCCAGAATAAAACCCATTGTTCTGGATTCTTCAATCATTTCCATAATGTCTTCTCCAACTAAGTCAAAGAAATGCTTAAAAAACTCCACAGTCCAGCCGTCCGGGCCTAGACTCTTATCCACTTTAAAATTTGTTAATACTTTCTTCATTTCTTCCTTATCCACTGGTTTAAAGAGGGCATCAAACTCTGAATCTAGGACCATGTTTGGAAATAATGCAGCCACTTTAACTTGATCAACAGGGTTTATATCCACAGTTTTGCTATAAAAATCTTTAAAATGATTAACTAATGCCAATTTTAGATTGTCTTGACCTCTATAAACTGTTCCCCCCTCATCTTGTATCTCCCATATGAACTTATGGTTTCTCCTGTAGCTTGCATAACTATGAATGAATTTTGTATTTAGATCTCCACTTTGAATCCATATAACACAACTGCGTTGGCACCACTATTCCTCAATTTCTTTTAGTAATGAATTCATTTCCTGTTCTAAATATTTTAAAGACAGATCAATCATACTCTGATAGGTACCCTCTGTCAAATTTTGCAATCTAAAGGAGATTTCCTGCTCAAGTCCCCTAAGCTTGGCATTTTTTAAAGTTTTATATTCCTTCTACTAGACTTTTGTATGCTTTTTCAAATCTTTCAATTTCCAGACCAAACGCTTCTGCTTACCAGATTCCCGAAGATACAATGGATCTGTCCAAAGGTTATGTACTAATGAATATAAATCTTTATCGGAACTCCACACAGGATTAAATTTGAAAGGAATCGCTTTGAACACTAGCGGAAGATCCAATTGTAATAAAATCATAGCATGATCAGAAATAAAAGGGTATTCAACCTAAGTTCTAAAAATGCCAGTAGACACCACAAGATCCTCAGAAAGTAAGAAATGATCCAGTCTCTTAGTTATGAAAGTATCACCCACCCAACCATTTCTCCATGTAGGGGCCAACTTTCCGGGAAGAATATTTATAAGCTTATTTCTATTGAAAAATTGTTGAAGAAAGTAGCCAATGATCCGAGGGTCGATCGGCTACCCCAAATTTCACCTGTCGACAAAGTCAAATTTAGATCTCCTACTAAAACAAGATGTTTCAGGGACAACATACCCGCAGACTCCAATCTTTCCCAGAATAATTTACGCTCCAAACATGGCCCGTATACATTTAGAAGATTAATATTTCTTTTGGACTCTAAGCAGTGTCCTGTCAGTAAGATGCCACCACAAGTCAGGTAAGGCACCATATCAAAATATAATGGATCCCAAGTAGCTAATAACCCTCCAGAATTTCCCACTGAATTAACCACACAACAAAGCCACTTTGGCCTCAGAAGTTGAAAGAAACTATGAGCCTTTTCTAAATGTACTAAGGTCTCTTGAAAAAAACAATATTTGGATGAGATTTTTCTAGCGCACTATGAACAGAGGCTAGTTTTAGGGTGCCTCCAGTCCCTCTAAGATTTAATGATAATAATAACATTACTCAGTTCTTGCAAGGGCCTTCAAATCTCTAAGGGCCCTACCATCAGTAGGTAATTGTAACACCAAGTCGTCTTTTGGTACAGTGGTGGTTTTTTTTCTAGCACTTCGGGTTTTTACAGGGGAAAGTTCAATTCCCAAACCCCGAGACCACACGAATTCATTCCCACCATCTCCTACCATAGCTTGAGAAATACTGGCTTCCCCACTCTCAACAACAAGATCAATGGTTGCTTTCCCAAGAAAAACTGGTAACGGTACTGATGTATCACTTCCACGAATAAAAGGTATGAATGAATCCAGAACAACATAGAGAGTTGACTCGTCCTCTTATGGTTCCCTATACCCAGGTGGCAGAGCCTGACCCCCTAACAACATGAGACTAATCTCTAGACTACTACAGTTCTCAGTAGAAGCTGAAGGTTCTGGAAGAGAGATACAATGGAGGGATGGGTCAATCGATGATAGAAAATCACCAGAAGGGATCATAGGTTCCAAGGACGGGGAGACAATTGTCGAGGGAGTTAAAGATATGTTGTCCCCAGGAGAAAGGTCAATGTTCTTCGGGTCACCTGAGTCCACTAAAGGTGACAGAGCCAATTTTGAAATCGAATTCTTCAACCAAATAGAGGAGCTAATAATATGACGTTCCATCACCAAAAGGGAATTGAAAAAAACAGGACAATGTAACTGTAACTTACCAACTATTGAATATGTTGGCTCCAAGCTGCTTTGGTCAATCCTGTCATCTCTACCTCCTTCGAAACCATAAAAACCAGTGTCCATCGAGGAGTCTGGGTTACTATATAAAAACTCATGTTCTTCATGAGGATTTTCTTCTTCCATTATACCTTTACAGTCTCTCCTCAAGTGTGAGGTACTTCAACAGTAACTACATCTGAAAGGTAACCCGAGATAGTCTAGTCTTTGTAGACAGCGTATACCACACCATTCAACCTCCAAATTCTCCAACAGACCCGAGTGCACATCCATTTCAACCAGCACTCTAACAACTTTTCTACTTGACACCTCTAAATTCTTTTTATCAATCATGATAAAGCTCCCCATAGTGTTTCCAATGGCTGTCAAAGCTCCCTCGTTCCATAAATACAATGGTAGTCCCGAAAGCAAAACCCATAAATGTCTTAATGAGAAGTATTCGGTCTCCGGATTAAAAGCCAACCTCCATTTCTTGAACATAAAGCTGCTATTTCCATTAACCCACCTTCTTTCTAACAGTAACGCTGCATCTTCTGGACTTTCACAGATAACTCCAATCCATCCTTTAGTTAAAAAAATGACCTCCGGTTTATATCCTAAAATCGGTACCCAAACACGCTCCATCCAGATTGAGAAACATTCCACACATATGTTGTTGTAAGCGAACCTTCCCACTAGGCCATAGAGAGCCATTCTACAAGAGTCCTCCAACCCAATGTCAACGCCTAATACTAATCTTCTGACGGATTTGTTTGCCTCCCACTGTCTCCATAATTTACGAGTCGAACTTGACACGGGTTTTTTAAATGATGATTAGTAGCATTTGACTTACCGGAAAAACCTAGCCCAAACTTCTAATTCTGTGACCTATCACTACATGACAGCTCCGAAAGTTCAGGTAAAAAAGTGTCTAAGGAGAGGTCTATAGTCTTCTTCGAGCGTTGATGGAAAGACTGAGCCATTGTCTATGTACCCAGTGGACAAGCCTCTTTGGATAGGGTCCTCGAGACCACCACTGGAGAACAATGAGATGGAATAACAACACTCTCCTTCAAAAAACTTCAACCGGGTCATTTAAGAGAGCATTAACTTCCACATTAATAGACTCTAAACGATAGTTCTCCATCAAACTTCCACTTGGAAGGCACTCAACTCAATGAAAGGATCAAGGGCTAAGAATCCTCCGGATGAGAATAGGACAAAGGAATAATAAAAACAAACTGAGATGACCCCGAGAGAAGTTCCACCTATTCAGCGCTAGCCCACAAACAGACCAAAGAAAACGGATAAAATAGCCACCAGCGAATGGTTCAGTTACCGAGAATAGTAAAAACTGGCAGGGGAGGTTGGTAGAAATAAATAGATAGGACTTCTCCCAGAATTGCGACAAACGATGAAGCATAGAAGACACAGAAAGTCTAACTAAAATCTAACAATAAAAAGACAACCAAGTAAAGACTAAGGATCATAAGAGACCAGTCCAAAACTAGAGTGAAAACAAGAAGCCCTCTGCAGACATGGCTGCCTCTGGTAAGTTCCCGCTCAAAAAAATTTGAAAAATTTGAAAATCCATGGTTCCTCGTCTCCCTCCATTGTTTCTCCACTACTTGTTTAAAATTATAAATTTGGATTGCAATTTATGAAGGCATTCTATCTTTTGGGTTTTTTTGGCCATAATCCAACCAAAGTAAATTTGGATAAAATCACTATTTTCTGTTGTTTAAATTGTATTTCTGAATGCCAAAATTGATTCAACTTGCTGTAAAACTACTAAGACACTCAGATTATACAAACTTAGCCATTCAAATATGCAGATCCAACTATTCTTCACCAAATTTGAGGCAAAATCAAACGAAAAAAAAACAAAAAAAAACAGCCAAAAATTAAAAAGTTTAAAATACTGCATTCTTATTTTCGACAGAAATGTAGATAGCAGGACTCGGCATTAAATGAAGAGAGACGATCTTGTCTCTCTATTTTCGTAGACCGCTTGAAAATCCGTTGACATCTGCACACCTGTAGGGCATCGAGAGTGTCGAATAAAATTCCAACTCGCTCTAGCCCCAAGTCACTGGGTTCTCTGCCTGGGAGAACAAAAAACGAGTCCAAATCTCGTGCCTGTGTGCACGCTCGCACAGCGCTCCAATGAAAAGAAGAAGGACGTCATGCGTTCGACTCCACTGTAATAAGCTGCTCTAACTTTAACGTGACAGGTCAGTAGAGGCAGATTAGAATTTCAGGATGAAACAGGCCTGGAATTTGACGTACAACCAGACGTTTTTTTAGGTTTATAGATGTAATTGACAAGTAGATATAGATCCATAAGTAGATATTTATTCGTCATAAATTCTATGTATTTAGTTCACTATAATGTATCACCTACTTAGGTTACAGTGAATACTTATTCGTCATAAATTCTATGTATTTAGTTCACTATAATGTATCACCTATCACCTACCTAGGTTACAGTGAAGAAGGTTGGATAATTTTTGGTTTATAGATGTAATTGACAAGTAGATATAGATCCATAAGTAGATATTTATTCGTCATAAATTCTATGTATTTAGTTCACTATAATGGATGTAATTGACAAGTAGATATAGATCCATAAGTAGATATTTATTCGTCATAAATTCTATGTATTTAGTTCACTATAATGTATCACCTACTTAGGTTACAGTGAATACTTATTCGTCATAAATTCTATGTATTTAGTTCACTATAATGTATCACCTATCACCTACCTAGGTTACAGTGAAGAAGGTTGGATAATTTTTGGTTTTTAGATATATTTGACAAGTAGATATATATCTATAAGTAGATATTTATTCATCATAAATTCTAGGAACTTAGTTTACTATAGTGTGTCATTTACTTAGGCTATCCTGAAGAAGGTTAAAAAAAGGTTTGTTGGAGGACTAAATATAACAGTAAACATAATTTAATTAGTTCCAAATTTTCAATCCTTAAAATTTAATTAGTCCAGACTTCTATATATATCCTTTGACCAACTTATTCAAATATACATATAATCATGAAAAACAAAAAACCGTCATTAACCAACAACACAAGACAATTTGATAATCATGAATTTGAGATAAAACTTAAAATGCTTTACATGAAAAACAAAAAACCTTCATTAAAATTTTAATGAACATATAAGATAAATTTGAAATTCCAACCCTGAATGAAACGTGGCCAATAACTTTTTACTCAATTCTAAATTGAATAAGTTCATCATCATTCAAAATAGATAAACATTTTTATCTTCTGGTTTCACCCATTGAAAACTCTATTTTCTTCCTTAACCAAATACCAGAAAGTTGGTTCTGATAAAACCAACATTCGCAACTTACAGAGTCAAATTTGCTATTGTACACCCACGTTAGCGCACACCTCTTTAACCAAATTCCAGAA
>JASDQU010242683.1:59634-72124 GCA_032191745.1 Picea mariana
ATTCAAAATAGATAAACATTTTTATCTTCTGGTTTCACCCATTGAAAACTCTATTTTCTTCCTTAACCAAATACCAGAAAGTTGGTTCTGATAAAACCAACATTCGCAACTTACAGAGTCAAATTTGCTATTGTACACCCACGTTAGCGCACACCTCTTTAACCAAATTCCAGAAAGTTGGTTCTGATAAAATCAACATTCGCAACTTACAGAGTCAAATTTGCTATTGTACACCCACGTTAGCGCACACCGTTTCCCAAGAACATGCGATGTATTCATAAGCATTTAATGTGTAAATATAACGTGTCTCTACTAGATTTTACAGTGATCAATGAACAGAATAAATGATGTCACAGTTATACGTTCTTCTCCTCGTCGTTCGTCTTTTTCATCATCTTAATTATTCTGTACGAAGAAAACAGCTGGATTCCTAAATAAGCTAATTGGGATTCGGGAATATATAGGTATGAATCCAACCCTACTCTGACTTCATTGTTTAATTAAATCTGGAAAAATGCACAGAGGCTTTTGTTCCCACTTCCCTGTGATCGCACGGGCCTGCACACTTTCTTATTTTTTATTCCCTCTCTCTCTCTCTGGCCCATTAAGAAGGGGAACTGCTACTAATTCAGTCCCTATTGCTCTGCCGTATATGGTTGTGGTTATACGTGCAAAACTTTTAGCCTCAAACGAGGTATAATCTTTGCATTAGATTCTAAATGTATTTACCAAAATCAAATCTTTTATCTCTTGCTTTCATCAGACGAATAACCTGTACGTGCGCATATCTTACGCTGGGATTGCAGGAGTGCAAAGCATGTCCAGAAATATTTTTACTTGTTCGAAATTTTAAAGAGACAGGTTCCTGTTGAAACTTTGCAAATGTATGTGTAAAGTTTTGGGTAGAAATTGTTTAAAACCTTAGCAAATGTTTAATGTTTTGGGTAATAAACTTGTTGCTTCAATATTCCAAGACAGGTTCCTGTTGAAACTTTGCAAATGTCTGTGTAAAGTTTTGGGTAGAAATTGTTTAAAACCTTAGCAAATGTTCAATGTTTTGGGTAATAAACTTGTTGCTTCAAAATTCCAAACGGTCGTTAGAAAAAAATTATATTACATTTCTTTTTTGAGAATGCTTAGAGGTAGCCTCTTAGTTTCCTAATCAATAAATCTATTAATATAAAACAGCTAAGGAAAATTTTCAATCTGTTGATATAAATAGTCATGGAAAATTTTCAGTCTAAACAATTGAGTGCGATCTCATTGGCAGTTATCAAAAAAATTTCGATCTGAACAATTAATTGTTATATTAGTCAGAATTTTTTAATGGTTTTGATTAAACGTTCTATTTTTTGAGTTTTTTATCAGAAATTTGACAATATAAATCTGGATAAAATCTTGTTTAAATTGCATTTTAAGATTTAACATATTGAAAAATCCACAATAACTTCCATTATACAAAGATAGCCACCAAATTTCAAGCAAAATCAAACACAAAATAAATCACCCAAAAATGGCAGAAGTTAAAACGTTTAGTACATTATTTGTAATGTCGATTTCCAAAGAAATTGAGACTTTGAATTAACAGTTTGACAATACGTACACCAACGGACAACAGTATTTAACGTTACAGTCTGACATGCGAGTAATTAAGCGCACAGGAGGACAATAAGTTGCTGGAGATGAATGACGAAGACTGAAGTGATGAATGTGGATTTCCATTCATAGGATACCCGTATATTTTTACCACGTACTCACTTGGCAGGCACACCAGACCAGGAAGCAGCAACGGGTTCTTCTGAATTGAATTTAATGTGGTACCTACTAGCTAGGGTTCAACTAACAAGACAAGACATGGATCGCAGCGCCACCATTTCCCCCGCCTAGTTTTGAGGAAACAGCCATACCAGTTCAGGAAATATTTAACAAAACCACCCAGAGCTTATATTAATTGTCTATTTTCCCGGCCTGGTTTTGAGGAAACAGACATACAAGCTTCAAGCTTCAGAAATGTGTAGTTTAAATTTTTTGGAGTTTTTAGTGGCATATTTTCTTATCAATTTTTATTGAAATTTGGCTAAAAATTGTTGGAATATTAGATTTGATTTGAGTGATTAATTCTGTATAATTCTAGTGTCAGTGTCCAAGGGTTTTGAGAGTGCTGAATCCATTTATACATTCAAAAATGCAATTTAAACAACAGAAAATGGTGATTTCACCAAAATGTTTAGAAAACAAGGAAATATTTAATAAAACCATAAAAAACTTATATTCATTGCTTGTACTCTCTCAAGTAAGAAGAATGCATATAAAGCGATGACAAAGAAATTGAGACAGGACTAGAAGGGTCATTTTATATATTTGACAATGGAGTGGTCTAATTGGGGAGCAATCTTCTCTCCTGAGTTATCTTTCTCATAGGTCTTCAGAGAGTGCAGTTTTAAATTTTCGACCTATCCAGAAACTCTGGTAGATTTTTTGAACACCTGGATTGGTTTAAAATAGAACAAAACTTATAGAGTAAGATTCTGAAATGCATAATCCATGCCAAACTCAAACTACCTCTGAAAATCTGGCCAAATTCAAATCCATTTTTTTTTACCTGAAAAAGGATCTGTTTCCTCCCAAGTTAACCTGCTCCTTTGACAATCATATTTTATCACATTTTAATTGTCAAATTCTAACTCTAATACTAAAAGTGAGCAGAAGATTCGGAGGGGACAATCAAATCTGATATCTATCCTGCACACTCTATGCTCCGAACTTTAATGTGATAAGGAAAGCAAATGGAGCCAAATACATTTGCAAGATTCTAATGAGAATATCTGTAAAATTATCTGTCCTGTCAAAGTTACAGCCTGAACGTCTACACGGACTGTAGACGCTTATGGTTGGCANAGTTAACCTGCTCCTTTGACAATCATATTTTATCACATTTTAATTGTCAAATTCTAACTCTAACACTAATAGTCAGCAGAAGATTCGGAGGGGACAGTCAAATCTGATATCTATCCTGCACACTCTATGCTCCGAACTTTAATGTGATAAGGAAAACAAATGGAGCCAAATACATTTGCAAGATTCTAATGAGAATATCTGTAAAATTATCTGTCCTGTCAAAGTTACAGCCAGAACGTCTACACGGACTGTAGACGCTTATGGTTGGCAAAGACACTATACGTTGATGCAAACTCTGCCTCGTGGATATTGTTTACCAACTATAGTTTGCCATAAAAAAGTGGCAAACTTTCTGTAACCAGGACCAATATTATTTCAGCTGAGTAATGTGTTGAAGATCTATTGAATTCGACGTGGGATGAATACCGTCGAGGATAGCTATCATCCATACGGGGTGTCACCTTAGCATGCCATGTCCATCGAAGTGAGGTGTCGCTGCTGCGTCCTTCACCTGAATTCCCTCCGGACCCCGATTTGGTGGAGTACTCTCACACTGATCTTCGGGATTTTGTGTTTCATGGTTAAAAATTTCTCTTACTCGCCAACTTTTTTTTAAAATACTCAAAACCAACATCAAAATTATCAAAACCTAACCTTTTTAAAAATAGTCAAAACCAACATCATAATTGTCAAAACCTCCAACATCATAATGGTCAAAACCTTCAAATTTGATTGACGAATTATTTAATTTTGAAATTCTTAAGACGCCCAAACCCTAGCCAATTGTTGGATAGTCATTTTGGATGCAATTTTGAGAAATATCCTAAGGGTTGAGGAGATGAGCACTAAATGAGCATTCAAGATCGGAGTGGGAACTAAGCATGCAGGGGTGAAGGCATGAAAAACAAGCAAAAGCTATGTGTTGTCACGAGTTGTAATAAGTCATAATGAGTTATCATAGGGTTTTGGGATAAGCTAGTAGGGTTTTGAGTAGTAAACTCTATGTATAAATATGTAATGGGTTAGGAAGAATAGGTTGTTGTTGTTGCTAGAAGAATAGGTTGAGAATGAGAGAGAGTGTAGAGAGAGGCTTGCAGTGTAGAGCCACTAAGCATGATGAGGAATAATATCATGATGTATCTATTGTAGTGCAATGCGCAAGCCTAAGAAGTCAATCATTGTGAATGTGTCTTTTTATGTGACTGTTCATAGATGTTTTGTTTATGCATGATTAGATATAGCTTTGTTTGTTATATGAGTGATGCAAAGTGATTATGAATGTTGCAGTAAATGATCTATGTGACAATCTGCTTTATAATGGTGATGCATAATTGTGTTTACCAATTAATCAAGGGATAAGAGACAAAATATTATGCACAGGGTATATAGGTATCAATGAATATATTGATGACCTCACATTTCCTGAAGGTATATAAGTATCAATGAATATATGAATATATAAGTAGATAGCTCCAGTGAGACTTCACTTGCATGCAAATGATGTTGAAAGGACATGTATGTGAAGGGTTTTGTTGGTTGTAGTTTCTGACGCCTAAACCCTCGCCAATGAACCCTAGATGAAAAGTGACCAGATAAGCAACTTGATCAAACCCTAGCCAATGAAACCTGGACGGAGTCTGAGTAAATAGCTCGAGACTTCACTTGCATGCAAATGATGTTGAAAGGGCATGTATCTAAAGGGTTTTGTTGGTTTTCGTTTATGACGCCTGAACCCTCGCCAATGAACCCTCGATGAAAGGTGACCAGATAAGCAACTCGATCAAACCCTCGCCAATGAAACCTCGACGGAAGGTGACCAGATAAACAACTCGATCAAACCCTAGCCAATGAAGAAGATCACAGGATAATCACCTAAATGGGAATGCTCCCACATGCCTCTATTGAAGACAGATCTAGAATAGGAAAATGTAGAGCCGCACTTAATTCTAATTCGTATAGGCGGACCAAATTTATTTCAATTCACTTGAGAAGCATGAGAGTAAGTGTAGAACCTCTCTCGAATTAGATGTGGGATAAATATTGCCAAAGATAACTATCAGAGATTTATGGCGCCACCACTTTAGCGCACTAGCTCTGGTGAAGTGATGCGTCATTCACATGGATTCCCCTCTGATCCCCACTTTAATGGAGTACTCTCGCACAGGCCCTCGGCGCCTCACCATTGAAGCCTCGACTGAGGGTGACACGACAACGCACTTAACTTAGAACACGTCCACCTGCCTTTCATTGATGATTCAAATATGATTCTGTCGTCGTATCATCTCGTCGTGTGAGAACGCGTTTATCGCTGGTGTTTGTTACGAGGCATTTAAATTTTCGCTAGCTGGAATCAGGTGAATGAAGAATTGTTGAAACACTTGTATTGTATGAAGAATGTGGGCTATGAAGAGGGTTTTCTTCCTGCGTGTGTTAAGCCTAAGAATTTATTTCCACGTTCCATCCCACTGAATCTCCCCCCTCCTCCGCTCTGCAGCGTTCTCTATGTCCCATCCCACTAAATCTCCCTTCTTAGCTCTGCAGGATTACTTCGGGTTCCATCTCACTGAGTGCTCCTCAACTCTACAGGATTAGGGTGGGTTCTTACCCTTTTACTTCATGGATTAATGGTCACTCAGTATTTGGTGCACGTGATTTGAACTTCCCTCCTGCGCTACTACCGTGGTATTAAACTGCAGACTCCACTCCCTATCCATATGGTTTCACGAGCCTTCCCAACTTTCCCTGTGCTCCCTACATTTGCCTTCAACTTCCCTCATAATTCTACTTTCACTTGGACTTTTTCACTCGGCAGCAGGGCTCAGTGCTGGAACACTCAAAATCACTTATGTTGAATGCTTTTAACTGCCATATGGCCAGCAAAGTTTCACAACCGAGTTTTCATACCATATGTTACATTGTCAGATATTGAAGTCTATGATACATTACCTCCTCTAGCTTTGGAATGGTTTGTACCATAACATTCATAACAACTCTATTGTTAATATATATGGGTGAGTGTAAGTTAGTGATGTTATTTCATCAAACAAATAAAAACAATTTAATTTGGAGGGATGATTGGAGGTACAATGAATTTGAATAATGTGTAAAAAAATGAAAAATTAGGCACTTGAATTAGCTTTTCAAATATATAATTTTTATTTTTAGACTTTGTGTATTGCTATGTGAAATTTGAGTGGTATGCTATTTTTCATACAAAATATAATACATATGTTCCTATTAGGGTGGAGAACACATTGTTTTTGGGCATGACTATTTTTTCAAATTTATAAAGTGAATTTTATATATTTTTTAAAATTATGAAAGTCATTATATCCTTGAAATTACAAGGCCATGCATTATTGTAGGGTATGAGAGATCTAAGATAGTGAAACATAATCTTGTACATTTGTTTGATTGTAAAAGGAAATTGGCCCCTCGAAGAGACTTCACATTCATTATTCTTTTATCAAGGCATGGAGTTACCCCTCTCTCTCTCTCTCTCTCTCTCTCTCTCTCTCTCTTTATGCTATGTTGTTCATTTGGTGCATAACATTTGGAATCAGATCATATGTTCAGAGGGTTTTGCTCCTTCAAGCAAGTCATCTTGGCATTTTCGCTATAGTTTTTTTTCAAAGAAGTTTCATATTGTGAAATTTTTAGGATACTTAGGAGACATAGAGAAGTAATTTTGGTGAAAATTCCAGGATCCTAAGGAGACAATGAAGTACTTGTGGTAAAAAATGTAGGTTTTTGATCATTTTACTTTCCAAGATACAATCTCTGGAAATTAGGGCTTTTGGACGAGTGCTAAAACTAGTCTCAAACAAGTGTTCTTGGTAGAATTGTCATATCTTAAAATTGAAAGGTGCAATTCGAGTGTCACTAGTTCCTTTAGAACGAAGACAAACCATACTTTTTTGGGTAAAAATTTTAGAATCTCATTAGAAATATTGGACACATGGCATGTTGATATTATGGTAGCTGTGGGAGGTATTAGCCTCCATGTGTAACCCTGACAAGAATAGAATATTTCGAGAAGCAAGAAGAAACCCTAAAGCTTTGGACATGACCCTAGAAGACAAGTCGGCTAAAGGAAATATTTAATATTGAGTTTTTAGCCTCTAGAATGAGAAGTCAGCCCAAACAACTAAGGAGGAGCAGTATAGATACAGGACACCTGATCTCATTTGACACACACAACTCACAACTGATAAAATTTAAGAGTGTGCACTGCAGAAATTGTGTAAGTGCGCAAGTCTAGAGAGTAGCTGCAACTCAACTACTACAACTTATATTCTCGGTTTAGGCTTAGACTTTCTATTGGTTATGGTTTGGACTTTCTGCCTTGTGTGCTAGCTCTGGAGAGAGGTACACTACATTGATTGGCTATTAGGCCTAGTTTTTGCTTCAAGAATTATTCTCTGTCAAGGTTAAGGTGCTCGGGGGTGGCTTCGGCCTATGGTTGGGTGACAATATTGTTATATTGTCTATGGTTAAACGAGCACACCTATTATTTCTAACAGGTTATGGGACCACACTATCTTTGGACAATCTAACCACTGGAAGATAGATTGGGAGGATTTGCTTAGTTACAGTTGCAGTTGGAGTCAGTTTTTGCTGCAACAACGAAACCCTAACCCTCTTGTTGAGGCACCTTAAGTGAAGAGATTGACCTAATTTTTATATAGCCTAGTGCACCCTAACCCAGCGCATCTACTGGTACTCTCAGCAAGATAAGATGCCAAGTTTGAGTTTTTGGTCAAAGTCAAAGGTTGACAAAGTCAAAGTCAAAGGTTGACAAAGTCAAAAGCATTCATGACTTACTCTATAAAGTCAGAAAACAAGTTAGAATGGGATTCTAACTTCAGAGCATGGAAGACAAGGATTGACCTCATCCTTTCCAAGAATAAAGTGTTGGATATCGTGAAAGGAAAGATTGTGGAACCACAGTTTGAAGAAGGAAAAGAGAAGGAACCTCAAAACATTGCAATTATGGAGAAGTTCAAGGACAATGACATCAATTCCATGAGTATCATAGTGGACTCTGTAAAAGACCACCTGATACCCTACATCTCTCATCTTGACTCATCTAAGAAGATGTACGATGCCCTAACTAATCTCCTCTCAGTCAGAAACATTGGACAAGTAATGAGTCTGAAGAATGAGCTTCGTGACATGAAAATGAATGATGATGAAAGCATAACATCATACTTTGTGAGAATTTCTCAGTTAAGAGATCAACTACAAGCTATTGAAGAAATCATTTCATAGAAGGAACTAGTAAATATAGTACTCAATGGTCTTCCCAAGACATGGGATGCATTTGTCGCAAGCATGAACACAAGGAAGGAGTATCCCAAATTTGAATAACTGTGGAATTGTAGTGCACAAGAAGAATCAAGGATTAACGCAAAAGAGAAATTCCAAAAGAAATACGATGATCAAGCTTTCACAACAAAGTTTAAGAATTTTAGGAATAAGAAGAATTTTGGCTCAATGAAGAAGCCAAATCAAGAAAAGGATATGTCAAAAATACAATGCTTCAACTGTCGAAAATATGGTCACTACAAGAACCACTGTCTCGAGTTAAAGAAAAGGAAGGAAACAAATGAAGCAACAATTGCTGAAGAAAGGGAACCCTCAAAGAAAGTCAAGCAGGATAAAACATGCTTCTTATTCTAAGACAAGGTAACAATATTCTTCAAAACCCTTGTATATATCATGTTTACATAGATCCTGTACATATCATGTATATCTATTTCTTAGAATAAAATATGTTCAAGGGAAACAATGCCTATGGAAGAATAAAAGGATAAGGATTGTTATTACAATGACTACAAGTCAAGCAATACACATGAAAAGATGAAGTATGTTGACAATATTTGGTAACAATTCTTGTGGAAGCTATTATATAAGTAACAACGGTTAGATAAGCCAAAATCAGAATCAAACCTGAAGAGACCCAGAAGAAGTCAAAAAAGAGGAAATTAGAAAAAGACTTGTGTCACCTTGGAGAAGGCAATAAGAATGAAAACAAAAGTGTGGACTATCTTAGATGGAGGGAGATGTTTATAGAATTCCAAAAGAAGAGCATGCATTCATGCATGAAGCAAGGATTAGGAGGGATTTAATCCTAAATAATATGATCTATTGAGGATTATGAAGTATCTATCCATGTTCCCATTGAAAGTAGCAGCCATGAAAAGAAACACGTGTTCAGTTTGACTTTAGAAGAAGTCTTCTTCCAAAAGAAGCCTTAAAGTATCCTTGGTTGTCCATCTACATTGAAAGGAAAAAGTTGGAATCTTCAGGGCATGGAATCTATAGAAATCACCATGGACCCAAGAGCTAAATAGAAACATGAGAAAAAACATGAAGATTCCAAGAGAGAAAGAAAAGCCAGAACAACTAGTTATTATACCGAGAGTCACAAGACTACCAGCTTGGTTTGAACCCACTGGAAGCAATCAAGCAGAAGAAATGGAAGTTATGATGAAGAACAATATGTGTAAGAAATTTTGAAAGAGGGTTATGAATGGAAGCGTTGCGAGATTCAGAACTAGAGGTTCTTCCAGAAGGAGTAGAAGACCATGATAACAGATTGTTCCCGTAAACCAGATATATCTCTATTTGAGCTATTATATCTCTTGCAATATCCATGGATTGAAGTTTACATCAGTTGGTTGTAAAAGACTGCTCTTCCAATAGAGAATTTGAGGAAGAAGCATATGTAAAGCAATCTCAAAGTCTTAAGGCATACTAGAAAGAGACCCATGTATGCAGATATAAGAAGACATTATGTGGATTCAAACAAGTTGATGCAGAGTATCTCATATACAGGAGAAACATGGCGAAAACTTTCTATGNAGAAATAGTGTATCAGAATAGTTACTCAGAAGTCTGGGATGATGGATTGCTAATCCATGACAAACTCTCATGATGACAGAAGAAGTGCTACTTGGATATGTTTCATTTTGAGCCTTGCCACGATGTCATGAGCTAGTAGGAAACAAAAGTGATGAATTTTCGACCATGATGTATATTGTAATGATCAAAGCTACATGAAGCATTCAGAGAAAACCAGTGTTCCATAACAAACCAAAGTACATTGAGATCAAGAATTACATTCTCTTTGATGAAGTCCAAAAAAAGAGAAGTGGTTCTCCAATATATCTCCACAGATGAGCAGATAGAAGATATTTTGGTAAAACCTCTATCCAAGATGAAAATTTTGCAAGCTGGGGCTCATGGAGATGACTTCCTTATTGAAAAAGGAAGAGATTAATCCCAGGTTGGGAGGGAGCACTGATGTGTTATTGATTTATGGACAGTTATTTTTCAGTTCGAAAAATGCTCCAGGATGAGTAGTTCCTTTCCAGTTCGGAAAGTGGTTTGAGATTTCTGACGGACATGCATTTTCCAGTTTGGAAAATGCTCCAGAACAGACAGTCATTTTTGTAATAAAAATGGTTCAATAGATTGTTTATGTACCATAGAGAACGATTCCCCTTGTGGCCAGTGTGGGGGAATGGTATAGGACATTCATTCTTCTTGGCAGTCACTATGTGTAGTGGTCAAGTAGAATGGTCCACCTCATCAGGCAATCATTCTTTCGAAGTTCACAGTTGTGAGCGGTTTCGAAGAATGGTCCGTTTTGGAGGTTGGTGTGGGACAATCATTCCCTAGGGCAGACTCATTCTATTTAGGCTGCACTATGATTAGTGCCAGAGGAATGGCCCAATTAGGTGAATGGTCCAGGTTCAGAAATCAGGGACAGACAATCCCTAGGGCAGACTCATTCTTTTTAGGTTGCACTATAACTAGTGCTGGAGGAATGGCCCAGTTAGGTGAATGGTCCAGGCTCAGAAATCAGGGACAGTTATTCTTCTATGCTTGAGAAGAATAGTCCAGATAGCCCATGGCTAATGTTTTACTTTCTAAGGGAAGATGATCTTCCAGATCTCACAGATGTGAGTGGAAGAATGGCCCAGATGACTTAGTTTATATCATGATATTGTTTATGTAGGTTGATATCAGATGATATGATTGTTGTGGAGATTGTATGTCTTTGGACAGTGGTTGTATGCTACTGTGGTGGATGTGATCCACTGGTAGTGATTGTGTGTCACTGGTTAGTAGCGGTGTGCTACTAGGAGTGGTTGTGTACCACTGGATAGTAGTTGTATACTATGGATAGACACAATTGTGCTCTATTGGATGGAATTATAGCAACAATATACTACTATCTAAGTGCCATGGAGACTACCACTAATGTTGGAGTTGATTTCCAACTAGATGGATAGTCAGTGTGTTGGTGGAAAAACATTCTCCAGGCGGAGAATGGTCCAGACAAAAAAAACTACTAGTGGACAGGCATTCTCTTTATAGAGAATGGTCCAAGTTGACAGTTTGTTGACGTATCATGGATTGGTATTTTCCTAAGGCATAGATTTCGGCCTGATTAGGAAAATGGTTTAGGACCGATATTTTCTAAGGAATATAGGTAAAGATTGATCTCTATGGTACATATGACCCAATTAGAAAATAGAGACTGACATTCCTGTAGGAATGGTATCTGTAGCCCATGGTGTGGCTTCCAACATCTGTTGGAATAGTTATTCTTCTAGGACATATGTCTGGATTAGAAGAATGGTTCTTGTATCACTCTGCGGAGTGAGTGACTTATTCACTATCATGCCTGATTACTCAGATGGAGTATGGTTTTGAGAGATGATGCTATCAGAAAATATTGATAATTATGAGGGTGCTCGTGATTTAATCATGAGATAGCATGTATGGCTATGTTGATACTACCGATTGAATGGTATGTTTGTGCTCAAGACCATTGCTTTCAATACCTCCCTAGCTAGGAGGGAGTGTTGATATTATGGTAGTTGCGGGAGGTATTAACCTCCACGTGTAACCCTGACAAGAATAGAATATTTTGGGAAGCAAGAAGAAACCCTAAAGCTTTGGACATAACCCTAGAAGACAAGTTGTCTAAAGGAAATATTTAATATTGAGTTTTTAGCCTCCAGAATGAGAAGTTGGCCCAGAAAACTAAGGAGGAGCAGTATAAATATAGGATGTCAGTTCTCATTTGACACACACAGCTTGCAACTATAGAAATGTAAGAGTGCGCACTGCATAAATTGAGTAAGTGCGCAAGTATGAAGAGTAGTTGCATCTGCATCTACTACAACTTGTATTCTCAGTTTAGGCTTGGACTTTCTATTGGTTATGGTTTGGACTTTAAGCCTTATGTGCTAGCTCTAGAGAGAGGTACATTACACTTATTGGCTATTAGGCCTAGGATTTGCTTCTAGAATTATTCTTTGTCAAGGTTAAGGTGCTCGGGGGTGGCTTTGACCTATGGTTGGGTGACAATATTGCTATATTGTCTATGGTTAAATGAGCACACCTATTATTCCTAACATGGCATTCCGTACAAGTTTTGGTAATGTTACCATAACTTTCACTTGACACATCAAATTTTGATCAAACCCATGGCATTGTAGAGAATACATATTAGAGTACTTGTTATGCAACAAATACCAAAATAGCCTCAAAATATAAAGAGAAGAAGCTCCAC
>JASDQU010242683.1:137911-153468 GCA_032191745.1 Picea mariana
AAACCTGTAACTTTCTGAAAATGTTCAAAATTGCAAAAATGAATTACGTTGCTGCTTTGCTGAGTGTTCAAGGCCTCTTTGATGATGCAGCTCTTCCTCGTGCAGATCTGCGAACTTTAACTTGTTGTGTGGAAGACTGTGGTATATCCGGAGGAGTTGGTGAGGGTAAGTTGGGATCATCTTCTGCAACTTGCTCAACCTGTTCATCACCTTGTGTCTCTGCTGAGCCTTAATTCTTACCACCTCCATGGACTTTCGGCGGTTATGTCTTCATGATTACGCCAATTGACAGCTAGCTCATGTGAAAGCATGGGATTTTCATTTTTCCCGTGGAAATCTTTTCGGTGGTTAACTGGGCTTTTTCTTTTCCCCCTTAACTACCAAGAATGAAGGCTTTCAGTGGTTAATGAGCACTTTTCAGGCTCGCCTAAACCACTGAAACCTGAGATTCTCTCTTTTGCTTGACAAAACCAAATCAAAATTTCTTTCCAAGTTTATTTACAGAAAATAGACTCTCTAACATACCTAAAGAAATTTAGAAATAAACTTTTTGGACCACAATCTATCACCTAAAAAGAAAAATCTCCATCAATTTATTTGAGGAGATAACAGAGCCTACTGTGTTATTCTCAAGGTTACAATCAGCCTTCTTGGCTTTGCTGTTTTCAAATTTGGATCTATTGAATCCCTTTCTGGGTGCCAGTATTTCTTCTTTAAATTTTACTCAGTGAAGTCGCCAGGTGAAAGATGGCAATCTGTCTGTGTCTGATCTTTTTTCACCATCAAAGTTCAGAGCTAATCAATTGTCGTTCTCCCAGGGAAAGATATTTCATTACTCTGTTCCCCGGCAACGACGCCAGAAGATGTTGGTCCTAAGGTCTGCACCTGACTGCTAAAGGGAAAAGCTAGGCCACCTATCAGTTTAGAATGATTGCTTCTTTTAAATTTTTGTTGGTTGGTCAGAGGGTTATTCGGAGGACAAGTGTCGGGTGGTGAGAGGAGCGAGAGTAGTGAGTGGGATGAGGGGAGATAACGTGTGAGGTGACGCGGTGATCTGATGTCATTCAAGCACGTGATTGCGGGAGATGTTGAGGGTGGTTTGGATCCAGACCACCTTTGGGTCCGCAACCACCACAAGCTGCCACATACCCTTCCAAAAATACCATGCTTCCAATTGCAGGACCACTTAGGAAAATTAACGCTCAAGAAGTTTGCATCCCCTCAATGAACTATAGTTGTTGATCTAATTGTGATCCAAGATCTGGGTGACATTTACCTGTTGCCAGGATCGACAGTTCTCATTGATCTGATTGCGATCCAAGATCTGGGTGATATTTAACTGTTGCGAGGATCGACGGTTCTCATTGACCTAGGATCAATGGTCCAGATTCACTTCGAACTTTCAGTCTTTAGGTGTTTTGAATGTGAAACATGAAACATCTCCCGGAGGAAAACCGCTGAAGTGGTTGATATGCTTCCATGTGTCCCTTCTAATGGATGGTCCTGATTTACTTCGAGACTTCAGGTCTTTGGCTCTACTACCACGTGTCATGACCAATGAACGGTCCAGATTCTCTTCGGAAATTCGAGCTTCGGGAGTTTATGAATGTTAAGCTCAGAGAACTCCCGAAGGAAAATCATTGAAGTGACGTGTCGAGTTCTCGGGACTTTGGCTCTTCGGGTCTTCGGCATTCGAGTCTTCGATAACTCAGTACTTCAAACTTGATATTAAAACCCACGTGATTCTGGAACCTGAATGGACAAGAGCCATTGATCTATGATTTTCTTGGTGGATCTTTACCGTTGAAAGTTTACATGTCTGTTCCCACAATTTGAGCCCAAAATTTGTTGCTCAGGATTACTGCGTCGCGTGCACGAGCATTTCCTGTGCATAGAAAAGGCTTGGTCAACCTGTGGTGAGTTGGATCAATGAAAATTATAATGACAAGTAATTCGAACCAAATCCAACATATATTTCATCCTTTCAACAAAAATAGAACAAAAACGCACAAAGACTCAAACCAGGAAAAAAAAAACGAATAAGAACCAAGTCACTCAATAACGAGAAGATGACTTAACCAACCAGAAGAGTAAAATTTGATGAAGGCATAGGGAAAAAGAGAAGAGAGGCAAGGGATGCAGACGTAGGTTACAATAGTTTGTCTAATATTTAATTATATTGAGCTTTGCTCATTTAGAGGTTGCATCCTTGAAGAGGCCCATGAAAATTTCTCTAATTCTAGGATTATCAGTATAAGGGTTTTTATTCTACATGTTCAATACTTTTGTTTCTCCTATTTTAGTTTTCACAGTTTATTTTATTTTGGTATTGTTCATAATTTTATATTTCTATTGATTAATTAGTATAGTACATGGTGGATTTTCTAGCATCGGTGCTTTGATGATGAGTGTTGAATCCCTTGTGGATGTAACCTTAGTGACTCCATGATCCATTCACACTTTGAGTCCTCGATAGGTTGGAGAGGTTATGCTTCATTATTGGTGGCATGGCATAGACCCCATGCAATTTTTTTTTTGTCCTTTGGGATAAAGTATGACCACCCTCATACTTATCACACCTATGCATTCTGTCATATTAACATAAATTCCAATAAAAAAAATATTTCGCTAACCAAATCATCTCTATTTTTCTCATGTAAATATTATCCATATTTCATAATTAAATTAAATTACATGTAAATAATAACATTTGACATATTTACGAAAGAAATGTTTTGTCTCAAGATTTCATCTAGCTCTACTAGGGTTAGGGTTGTAACAACATTCTATGCAAGTGATCTGGAACGCCATTATCACATCAGGAGGAAGAGGAGGAGGAGGGGGATCTGCCCCCTCCTACAGTGGAGTGGTGGTTGATAGGCATCCAAAGTCCAACAACTCAAACCCAAATCCATCAAGCAAACAAGGCATGGATGGAAGATGGATGAATAAAGGGAGGGAAAGCAACAAGACACTAACCCAACAATGAACGAAGTAGTAGGATGATCAAGGCCAGAGAAAAATACCAGAACCATTTGATGCATTCCAAAAGATTTTGAAAACCCACATTATGAGATCAAATCGAACAAGATAGGAGCATACATCCAATTCATGAAGGACCATGCCTTCATTGGTAAGTTCATGGGAATTTGGCCCATTGAAAAAGCCCTAGTCTAGTGGATTAATCACAATTGGAAACCCAAAGGACAGATCAACCTCAAGTTGGGTTCAAAGGGTTTGTTCACAGCGACCTTTTGCAACCTAGAAGACTGAGAGTGGGTTTTTGAAAACGAGCCATGTTTTTTCAACTTTGTGGAGCTAAAATTCCAACCCTACATGGAGAGATTTATCCCTGACAAAGAAAAATTCACGTTGGCCCCTGTTTGTATTTGTATGTACTCCCTCCCATTGGAATTTTGGGAGCCCGAGATCTTGGAAGGAATTGGAAAGTCACTCATCATGTTTTTCAAAATCTTAGAGCTCACCAAACATGGATGCTACACTTCCTATGCCCACATTTGTGTCTACATGAATCTGACCAAGCCCCTATCAGAATCAATTTTCTTGAGATACCAAGATGAATAATGGCAACAAACCCTCTATTATGATTATATCCTATTCATGTTGATGTTTGGACAACATCGGGAAGACATTCTCTTAGATTAAAAATTAATAATATAATTATTGATTATTAAATATTATATAATAAGTAAATGATAATAATAAATAKCTATTGATTATCCAAGGGACRCATCCTTTCATGGGTAGTCACCATATGTTCTCTATATATGGAACACTCAACATTGTAATAATATATCGATCATATATCATATGAAGAAAAACAACATGGTATCAGAGTGGGACTCGACTTGACTCCTTCACAGGAGGGCCCAGGAAAATGATAGTAGAGTAAAATGTTGGGATTGTTAAATTTATGGGGTTGTTACAATCTCTATGTACAACATATTTACTTTTTACTCCTACCTAAATTATAGAAAGAATTCCATAAATTATGGTGGGCAGTAATTTCTGGTAAAAATGTCTAATTACCTAAATATGAGGAATGTAGTGCATATTTACTTCTACCTATATTTATGCAAAGAATCGCATGAATTATGGAGGAACAATTTAACAAAGTCAAATACTATGTGAATGGATTATAACCAAATTAACCTTTGGGTAGTTATGGGAGGTATTCTCCAACTATTTATAAGAAAGAAAATTTAATTTAATTTTCAAAGAGACGTGTCTTTTTTGATCAATCTAATATTACTATAAAAAGACACTTGAAAGACACAACAATAGACATGCATATTTTTCTCTCTCACACGTGGGAAGTGATCTAAGGAAGAGACCGAAGTTTCTAATAAGTTCAAATTTTCCGAGTTACTTAGTGATGTTCTAGACTTTACTAAAGTAATATTGTATATCATTGGAGGTAATTACCACTTGCGGAAAATTGTGTTTGTCTAATTTAACACTATAAAATCAACATGGTTAACCGTATGACATCGAGTATATGATGGATGTGTGTTGGTAGCTGTATGACATCGAGTATATGATGGATGTGTGTTGGTAGCCGTATGACATCGAGTATATGATGGATGTGTGTTGGTCATAGTAGAATATGTATCATTTGGAGGGTCATTGTATATATTTGTGCACAAGATAAATCGATCTTCTCTAGGAGATGCTTTTTGTTTTTCTTGTTTCTTGTTCTGGGAAGGTCACAGGTAAAAGCTTTGAGAAGGAGCCATAATGAGGGTCATAGGAAGCATACATGGAGGGAAAGACCTTCCAACATGATATCAAGGAGAGACATTTCTAGACATGATGCTTATAGATAGGAAGTCTCTAGGAGCAATGTACCTCCCAGGAGACATCTCTAGTGATCATGGATACATCCAATCAAGACCGATTATATCACAACTATGGTGATAGATCCAAGTAGCAAAGGTTGTACTACATCTAGAGGGAAAAGAGATTGATTTACCACCAGTGAATGAGGAAGAGCTACCTTTGGTGTCAGAGAGAGCAAAGACAAAGGAGGAGTCACCTCCAACTCTAGAGGGAGTGTTGATGTTTGAGGAAACATCATGAGGCATTCTCCTGGGAGTTTCATGTGTAGACTAGTAGGGGGGAATGTAGAATTCATCCTTATGTGCCTCAAATGGTGAGATGAAGGAACCAAGACATTGGTTTCACAAGGAAACCTTAATATGTCTTGTGAGACATTGGTTCCAAGAGGGAACCTCGGTATGTCTTAGACATTGGTTTCATGAGGAAACCTCTATATTTAAAATATGGTCCAAGATGACATTACCTTTCAGAGGGAGACAATTGAGCCTATTGATCAAATTGGTCTCGTTGATCCTGTAGCTCTATTTAATGTTCCCAGAGATATTGCAATAGGTCGGAAGAGACCTACATGGGCTCGTCAGACTTTGCAGGAGGAAGAAGGACATGCAACTCCTCGTGGTACCTTCCGAGTGAGTAAGAGACCTCAGAGATATCCATGCTATGCCACTGTTATGATCCACATCGTTCATTTTGAGCCTTTATGTTATGAGGAGGCAACAATCATCTAGTATGAAGAGATGTCATGATGGAGGAGTATCAGTCCATCATGAAGAATGATGTGTGGGATATTATTCTGAGACCTGAAGGGAAGTCTGTAGTGACTTCCAAATGGATATAAAAGATAAAACACACAGTTGATGGGAGCATCGAGAGGCACAAAATGAGATTTGTTGCTAGAGGATTCTCTCAAGTGGAGAAAATAGATTATGAGGAAAAATGTTCTCTTGTTGCTCGATACACTTCTATCCGGATGATTATTTCCCCTACAACATCCATGGGTTGGAGAGAACATCAGATGGATGTGAAAACATCCTTTCTAAATGGAAAGATTGAGGAAGAAGTATACATCAAGTAGCCAGATGGTTTCATGATACATGAGAAGGAGTCTCATGTGTGCATGTTAAAGAAGGCCATGTATGGACTCAACCAGGAACCTCAACCTTGGTATGTGAGGATTGATGGAAACCTGATGAGTTTGGGCTTCAGAAAAAGTGTTTTTGATCCCAGCATGAACTACAAGATTGTTAATGGTGAGTCCCTAATTTTGGTCCTTTACGTTGATGATTTATTCCTCATCAGTACAGAGAGCCTTATTGTTGAATGCAAGTATGTGTTGGCCTCTGAGTTTGAGATGAAGGACCTTGGTATGATGCACTACTTCTTGGGACTAGAGGTGTGGCAGAGAACTTATGAGATCTTCCTGAGTCAGAGGAAGTACACAGTTGAGATATTGAAAAATTTTGGGATGTTGAAGTGGAAGCCCGTGGCTACACCAATGGTGATGAATCTCAAGAAACTAAGTGTGTCTTCTTCCGATTATAAAGAAATTGATCTGAATCTGTACAGAAAGCTGATTGGATCATTGATGTATCTGGTTAACACCAGACTAAATATTTGGTATGCAGTGAGTACACTTAGCCAGTTTATGAGTCAGCGAAGACGGACACACTGGATTGTTGTGAAGCATGTGTTGAGATACTTGTGAGGCACAATTGGACATGGTATGAGATATACTTACAGTATTGACATGAGATTGCAGGGATATATTGACTCTGATTGGGCAGGGAGTGTAGTGGACAGGAAGAGCACATCTAGGTGTTGCTTCACTTTGGGATCTGTCATGGTTTCCTGATGTAGTAAGAAACATAATTTTGTGGCCTTGAGCACCACAGAAGCAGAGGACATTGCATTGAGTGTGGTCATCCACGAAGTAGTGTGGCTTTGCAAGCTCCTTGCAAATGTATTTGGACATGTAATGGATTCCACTATTATTCCAAGACACGGTGCAAAGAAAGGACGTATTGGTGGAGTACCTTCCAACAGATGAGCAGGTTGTTGATGATCTTACCAAAATGGGATGAATTTCGAGTACTTCCATGACAGACATGGCATGGAAAAGAATGCCTGAGCCAGTTGGAAAAGGTGGGTGGCCACCGATATCCATCTGCAACCACTACATCCTCACTCCCTGCACCTTCTATCCAACAGAAGCAGGTCGAAAAGGTTGCAGCAAAGTGAAAAGATTCCTTCTGCACACCGTCCTCTCATGTAGCTCGACTTGTTGAATAGCCTCAGCTTCAACAGGTTCATGACAGACTTCCACAAACTAAGCAGCGCGATGTCTCCAGCAATACAAGCAGCTCACCAGTATGCGTCAATGATCTGTCCTTTACCAGTATTTTCAGAATCAGATTCTGAATCAGGGTTCGGCTCCTTGTCTTTGATCTCGGCCACCAATGACTGTTTTGAGCGACATTCATCTGTGTTGTGCCAGGGGCTTTCATGGAAATCACACCATTTTTCAGTGTCCTTCTTTGTCTTCTCGTGGCCCTTCTTTTCCTGTGGCTTGAACTGGTTTTTGGGAGACTATTTGTTAGGGTTGTCTTTGTCATACTTTGGTTGTTGTAGATTTGCAGACCCAAACTCCTGTTTGTTCTAGTGCTTAAATTTCTGCTCGATTTTAACAGCATATCGATAGGCAGCACCGAGTGATGAGATGTCCAGAAATTCCATTTCAGTTTGGATGTATATGTGTAGAGCCCCACGGTATTTCAGAACCAAATGTCGTTCGGAGTCTTTGATACCGAGCTTGGTGTGCAAGGTATGGAAGGTATTGATGAACTCTAGAACTTCTTGGCCCCTCTCTTTCTGCAGTGTGGTCCATCTCATGTACTAGTCCTCATAGTTGCCAATAGGGTAATATTGTTCCTTTACCGCATCCACAAAAAAATCCCAAGTGGGCTCGGCCCCATATATTCCGGACTCCTCTGTGGAAATTTGCTCGCAGTAATTTTCCCACCAATGTTTGACATGGGGGAGAGCCTTAAGGAGCACGAAGATGATCTTTTCTCTGTCAGAAAAATTGTGAACAAAGAAATAACCTTCTAACAAATTTAACCATTTATCTAGGGCATCTGCATCTATCTGACCTTCAAATATAGGAATATCAAAATTGACCTGTACCTTAAAAGGCGAGGTGCCTCCAAAGTTGTCACTTGATGAAGATGCGCTTGACACTATCAGGAGGTGTTGAAGGATGTGGGAAAAATTCTCCATCATTTCATCCCTTTGCCGCGTGAGAGCTTGCTCAAGCAACAGATTGATAGGATCGTTTGCTTCGTCGTTTTTCTTTTCTTCCTCCATTGAGGGTTTCTTGGGTGTGCGAGAGCGATTGTCCTCAAGAGAGACAATCTCGAGACCCAACTTGCTATACTCGAACCTCGTCGGGGACATGCACTGAAAAAATGATCAAGAACAGCCTGCTCTGATACCATTGATCCAGATTATTTTCGGCACAAAATGAGATCGGAGATCTAATAAATAAATGCATAGAGATATAGCATATATTCAATAATATAACATAAATATATCATAGATGAAACCATAAACACAGATATATAGTAATACATGATTTCTATTAATGAAATGAATGTACAGAGACTGTAAAATACAGAGTGAAAGACTCGATAGAATGGTGGCAGCTTATCTCTAAGAAGAGATGTGACGGCTACTCGCATTCACAAGAAGATGATTACAATGAGGCTCTGAAGGCATTTTTTACAATAAACATGAATGCCAAAAACCCTAGACATCCAAAAACCTAACCCTAGGAGATGAATCACCAAAAGTCATGTGGGTCTCGTTTGGGTAAGTTAGTACATCAACTTCTCGGGGTCGTAACTTTTGCATACGATCTCCGTTTTAGGCGTATGATAGCTCATTGGAAAGGTATCATCGAGGAGATTCATTTTATGGGATAAATAATGCATTCAACTATCATTGAGAACCTTTATCTCGAAAAACATTCATTGGGGCCCTCAAAATGGCCCCGAAAGTTAAAAACTGCTAAAAATAGTAAATTGCCAAAATTGTCAGAAAACTGTTTTGAGCCAGTCGAAAAAGGTGGGTGGCCATCGATATCCACCTGGACAAATCCTCCCTCCTTAATAAGAAATGGTATCCATTGCGTTGAGTTCCCGGGGGAGAGGGAAAAGTGTTTGTTGAATCTGCATCTTGGTGAGTTGCTTGTATTGTTGGAGACGTCGCACTGCTTAGTTTGTGGAAGTCTATCATGAACCTGTTGAAGCTGAGGTTGTTCAACAAGTTGATCTACATGAGAGGACGGTGTGCATAAGGAATCTTTGCGCTTTGCTGCAACCTTGTCGACCTGCTTCTGTTGGATAGAAGGTGCAGGGGGCGAGGCTGTAGTGGTTGCAGTATCGTTGATTTCCTCAGCAGACCGCTAGTCACGGCACTCACCACGGTGCTAGACTCTTGCCACCATGAGACATATGGATGGCCCCAACTCTATGAGACAGACCCTGACTTCTCCACCACCTACCAAATGTTGGGTGCAAATGCAGTTGTTGATAATTTCCATCTTCAAGATGGGTTGTTGTGTCATCTGGGCCATATCTGTGTTCCATCAAGTGAGCGAGCGAAGTTGATCTGGGAAGCCCACTACAGTTGGGTGGCAAGACACTTTGACGTTGAAAAGACAGTGGCGATGCTACAGAAACATTTCTACTGGCTGAAACTTCGACAGGAGGTCAACAAGTATATCAGGTCCTATACACCCCTCTTCCTACTCCTGACAGGCCATGGGAATCCATCTCAATGGACTACATGTCGTGCCTCCCATCCACCAAGCGGGGAAATGACTGTGTTTTTTTGTTGTTGAACGCTTTTTTAAGATGGTGATTCTGGTTGCCTGCAAGAAGAGCATCACAACAGAGGCCACTGCCAAGCTCTTCTTTGAACGAGTCTGGGTACATTTTGGAATCCCACAAACCATTGTCTCAGATCGGGATAGTCGATTTCTCAGTACATTTTATTCGAGTCTCTGGTCACTGCTGGACACCAAGCTCACCAAATCCACGACCTTCCACCCCCAAATAGATGGCCAAATCGAGGTTGTAAATTGAATGATTGTGCATATCCTTCACATGTATAATTCAAATCACCCTCGCACATGGGATGAGATCCTTCCCTATGTCCAACATAGCTACAATCGAGCCCTTCATAGCTCAACCGACCATAGCCCCTTTCAAGTGGGGTTGGGATTCCAACCATTGGGTCCCATAGATGTTGCACTTCCCCTTGTAGTCACCTCGAACAACTCATCTCATGCTCCAACTAAAGCTGACAAAGCCACCTGGTTCATTGAGTGGATCCAGCACATCTTCCAAAAGGTTCAGAATATCCTACAGAAGACCAATGACAAGTACAAACAGTGCCATGATCAACATCGGGTGTCGCATATGTTTCAGGTGGGCGACAAAGTTTGGTTGCACTTGCAGAAAGAACGCCTTACAGGCTCCCATCGGAAGCTTCTCCCACTCCGTTATGGGTCGTACACTATCACCAAGGTCATGGGGGATAATTATTTTGAGCTCAACATTCCTCCTTTCCTTCGCCTACACCCAGTGTTCAACGTGGATCTCCTTTGCCCTTATTTCCCACCATTATTGGACACCTCAAAAGTAGTAGAACAGCTGACACCAACAGATCTCAACCCTGACTGCATACAACAGGCATCCAATGATCAGATTGTGGACAGATAGATCAAGGGCACTAGACAACAAAGGATCCAACTTTATCGAGTTGTTAAAGCAGGGCAACTCCTGCACCAAGGCAAGTGGCTCACCCGGGGCCAAATTCAGCAGAAATTTCCTCATCTAATGGGGGACCTCAATGAAATGGAGACCATTTCTTACTAAGGAGGGAGGATTGATCTATATGGATATCGATGGCCACCCACCTGTTCCAACTTGCTCAAAAAAGTTTTCTCACAATTTTGGCAATCTACTATTTTTAGCAGTTTTAACTTCTTGCGCCATTTTGACGGCCTAAATGAAGGTTTTTCAGGATCGAGATCCTCAATTATAGACAAATGCATGATTGATCCCCCAAAATTAATCTCCTCGACGATACCTTTTTAGCGGGCTATCACACACCTAAAACGGAGATCGTATGCAAAAGTTACGACCCCGAGAAGTTGATGTACTAACTTACCCAAACGGGGCCCACATGACTTTTGGCGCTTCATCTCCTAGGGTTAGGTTTTTGGATGTCTAGGGTTTTGGGAATTCTTTCTTATTGTAAAAATGCCTTTAGAACCTCATTGTAATTTTCTTCTGGGAATGCATGTTGCCGTCACATCTCTTCTCAGAGATAAGCCGCCACCATTCCAGTAAGCTTGTTTCCGGCATTTTACAGTTTCAGCTCATTTCGTTATTGAATAGAAAACCAAGTTTACTGTATCTTTGTTATTTTGTGTTAAGCACCTGTTAATAATATGTAATCATTTCATTCTTCTCATAAAATCTGGATCAATGCCTCCCTCGCTAAGAGGGAGTGTTGATGTTTGCAGCTTCCTAAGACATTCTCCAGATCATACTCCTATGTGACTAAGTTGAGTTGATTTGTGAGGAAACTTTTCCGAGAATGGATAAGTGAGACACTTATCCAAGAAGGGATAATTGGGTTTGGGATTATCTGAGAACAAATAAGTGTGTTGATCTATGAGGACACTTATCCGAGATGGGATGGCCCGACGTCTCTTGTGGAGAGCACATGAGGACACGTCCCATGTGGAGAGCACATGAGAACATGTCAAGGGAGTTGACCTTGATGTCACACACTATGGGGAGTTTACCTCAGTGTTTATAGAGGGAGTATCCTCTAGAAGTCCACATGGGAGTGCCATGTGTGACAGACATTCTCCAGATCGTACTTCTATGTGAACTGAGTTGAGTTGATCTGTGAAGACACTTATCCAAGAAGGGATAAGTGGGACACTTATCCAAGAATCGATAAGTGGGTTTGGGCTTATAACCCAACATCCCTTGTGGAGAGAATATGAAGACATGTCCCTTATGGAGAGCACATGAGGAAATGTCAAAGGAGTTTACCTTGACGTTACACACTATGGTGAGTTGACCCTAGTGTTTCTAGAGGGAGTAGCCTCTAGAGGTGCACATGGGAGTGCCATGTGTGACAAACCTTTTTCTATTACAATGGTTGTGTACCACTAGCGCAGACTGTGTGTCTATGGACAGTAGTTGTGTACCACTGGAAGTGATTGTGTGTCACTAAATAGTATATGTGTGCTACTAGCAGTGGTTGTGTACCAATGGATAGTATTTGTGTACTACTGTGGAAGATACCTCCCTATCTAAGAGGGAGTGTTGATGTTTCAACATTGGGTGGACCTTGTCCTAGATTGGGCTACAGACCAAGGGAGATAGGATACATTTATCATAAAGGTGCACTTGTGGTAAATGGACCCAGGAGTAGTCCTTCCTTCATCGTGACAAGGAATAATATGGAATCGAGGTGCTTGAAGTGTTTTCCACGTGTGAGTTAGCATCAGGATGACATTCACTCACAGGTGTGTACCTGTGGTGAAAGATCTTGTTGTGGTCTTTGTCCTAATCATGGTGATTTGGAAAGTAATGATAAAGACTCAATATGCTATATGCTATTACATACGGACCCAGAGTGAGCCTAATCTCAGAGAGAGTCAATTGGCTCAGAGGGAGAGCTGCAGAAGGAATTTTTCCTCGATTCAGGTGGGAGAGAGACATCTCCCAAGACTGATAGACAAGTGTCATGAGTCTAGGTTGAAGTTTGTATACTTCAGAGACAAGATTGGAATGATCCAGAATGTCTCCCTCGTTGAGAGGGAGTGTTGATGTTTGGAAAACATTGGGAAGAAATTATCTTAGATTAATAATAAATAATATAATTATTGATTATTAAATACTATATATAATAAGTAAATGATAATAATAAATATTTATTGATTATCCAAGGGACGCATACTTTCATGGATGGTCACCATATGTTCTCTATATATGGAACACTCATCATTGTAATAATATATCGATCATATCTCATATGAAGAAAAACAACAATTTCGCTATCGAAAGTGTCTTAAACATGGCCACATGTTCAAACATTATCCATTGAATCAAAAGTTGGCCCCCAAACCAGGACAAAATAAAAATGATGTCGAGAGTTCTGAACAAGTTCGGGACTAGATGAGGCAGGGTTGTCTCTCAGTTTCTCCACTGGGTAATAATAATATCAAGACTAGTAATAGCTACGAGGCACTTTCACAAGTAGGAGAGGACCCCAACAACCTCTCCTTCAAGAAGCCACGGCAAAAGCACAATCCTGTCATCAAAAATTAAGTAAGGAATGCAGAGGAAAATGTAAAGAGAAGGAAGACCATGAACCAGAATCCCCTAGAAAATGAGGAATACATGAATGAGCACACTCATGAACCACCAGAGTCATAGGATGGAGAAGAAATGCATTTGGTAGACCTTGGCCTCCAATCAATAGAGGCGACATGCAAACAGTGGGAACTCCAATCCATCCCTGAACAATAGGTCCATCTCCTTAAACAATCTCTCATAAGATCCAATGAACAGGCAACACTCGCTTCCCAAGGTAAGAATCCTACTTCTAATTATTTTGGCTTAAATACCCATCCTTTGCAATATACCCCCACACCATTAGAGATGAAAATAGACAAGGACGCAGAACAAACAAGTAGCTCATAAACTTAGGGAAAACAACTTGGTTAATGGACCTATTCACCCTCTCCTCCTCTCATTTACCATGAAAATCGTCTCTTGAAATATTAGAGGTCTGAATGGAAAAATAAAGCACGATATTCTTATAAACCTCTTAGCTTAGGAAAATCCCACTATCATCATGCTCCAAGAAACCAAATGCTCCAATGATCACCTCTAAACTCTTGCCTCTAGAATCTGGTAAGGATCTAGTGTTGTTACGATTGATGCCCAGGGAGCCACTGAAGGTCTTACTATCATCTGGAACCCACGAGTTGTATCACTTTCCCATTTATTCTCCACTCACTCCTCCTTAAATTCTTAGCACCATTTGATAGGCTCCTTAAAATGTGGTTTCCTCACCGATGTCTATGGCCCCAATCATATCCCCAATAATATTATATTTATATCCTCGCTTCAAAGTCTCAATCACCTCATAGGTGATGCTCATTGGCTCATAGGAGGAGATTTCAATATCATCACCTCATTGGAAGAAAAGAAAGGGGGAATTCATAGGTTGGATCAAGATTCATGTAAATTTAATTCACTGATCTGACAGATAGATTGGATGGAACTTGAAACCACCAATGGTTTGCACACCTAGAACAACAAAAGAGGGGGTAAAGCTCATATAGATTCTAGAATCGATTGCTTCTTGGCTTCTACGTTACTCATGTTATTAGGCATTCATATATTAGCTACAATCCTTTTGTTTTGAGGTTTGGATCATTCTCTCATTAAGATAAATATAAACCTCACAGGGAGCCCTCTCAAATKCCCCTTCAGGTTTGAGTGTTTCTGGCTTGAGAACCCTAGATTCCTCGACGAGATTAAGACCTGGTGGGAGGAATTAAATCTACTCTCTCCCTCACCCATGTATTGATTCCAACAAAAAATCRAACATGTAAAAGATTGCATTAGACGCTAGAACAAAGAGGAGTTCAACAAACTCTTCAAAACAAAGCAAGACCTAGAAGTTAAAATGCAACAAATACAACAATTTATGATCCTAGAAGGGTGTATAGATCAACTAGTTCAAGAAGAAGAATTGGTATAGGAAAAACTAATAGCTCAAAGAAAACAAGAGGAAACTCTCTGGAAACAAAAAACTAGAGCTTGCTGGTTAAAGGAAGGGGAGAAAAATACTAAATTCTTCCACTGCTCAGTGATTCAAAGAAGGCACCAAAATAATATCTCCTACATAAAAGGAAGTTAGGGCAACCAACTTACAAAACATGCATACATAGAGTGGTAACTCGTAATATTTTTCAAGAATCTTCTCTCTGAACCCATCGAGGACAGAAGACCGTCCATCCAAAAAATTACTCAACACATTCCCCATCTAGTCTCCCCCAAGAAAAATGAATTCTCCTTAAACCTTTTCCCCTATAATAAATTGAAAGAGTTGTTATGGACATGCCCAAAGACAAAGCCCCTGGTATGGATTGCTTCACAACAGATTTCTTCCAAACCTGTTGGCCCATCATTAAGCATGACATATGGGCCCTTGTGGATGACTCCCAAAACTTTTCCAACATCCTTCCTACCCCGGACGCCACCTTCCTAACCCTTATCTGCAAAGAAGAAGGCACAAATGACCCCATCACCGTATGCAACTTTGTCTACAAGATCATAACCAAAGTCATAGTCATTTACTTAAAAGAACTCCCCCCCTCTCTTATTTCCAATGAGTAAACCAACTATGTTTAGGGGTGTCAAATCCTTGATGACATCATTTCGGTTCATGAATTCATCCACTCTCTCAAAATCACCAAATCCCCTGGCATGCTCATCAAAATCAACATGTCCAAATCCTTTGACAAGCTCAGCTAGAAGTTCATCCAACAAGTTGTGTTAACCTTCGGTTTCTCTCCTCGATGGATCAAATGGATT
>JASDQU010242683.1:237179-267050 GCA_032191745.1 Picea mariana
AACTCCAAACTGGTCCCCTTATGGTAAAATCCCTCACAGGAAGATGCTTTTTGGATTGATTTATCCTATAAGAATGGTTGGATGACCCATTCTTTTATGTGGAATAATGAAATGAATATCAAGGAAATTGTTGGTGAAACTATCCTAGATGGATAGTGATTGTCATGTCATTTCTGGTCATATGTGGAATGTCACATAACTCCTCATGGTTTGAGAATTATGGCCTTACAAAGATGAAGGACCCCTATATGAAGGCTTGAAGCCCCCAAGGTCAAAGAAGTAAAAGTGACCTAAAAGAAGAAATCATTATTTAAATGATAAAGTAAAGTGACAAAGTCAAGAAGGATTATTTAAATAATAAAGTGAAGTGACAAAATCAAAGAAGATTATTTAAATGATAAAGTGAGGTGACAAAGTCAAGGAGGAATATTTAAATGACAAAGTAATGAAGAACTTTCTAATTATGGAAAGTGGTTAACCCTAAAAATGAGGAAAATAGGTTAAGTGACCTATAAATGGTTTAAGTGACTTAGAAATAGGTTAAGCGACCTAGAAATGGGTTAAGTGACCTAGAAATAGGTTAAGTGACCTAGAAATGGGTGAAGTGACCTAGAAGATGGAGGGTATAAATAAGAGGCAAGGATCTCTCATTTCAAATCAAACTTGAGAATATTGAAGATTTATAGGTGACTGAGGTAACCAAAGGATATCTAAGCCAAATTTCAGAGGGAAGGTGAAGAAAAGAGGGTCGGAATTCAAGGGAGGATAAATTCTTTCCATGATGCTTTCTAAGGTATGTTATTTACAAGGCATCTCACCATTTTCACAATAAAAAAAATTTATATATTGATTCAGACCGTGATATTTATATGACATTGAGGAAACATATCCAAGTATCTATGGTACAAAAATTAATCTTGTGGGTTGTTTTATTTTTGGATATTCACTCCGTGGAAAATAGTGTTTGTGGCTAGTCCTGAAACTAGTCTAAAACAGGTGTTTCAGGTAAAAATGTCATAACTTCTTCATAAAAGATCAAAATTCAGTGAGACAAATTTTGTTGGTTATATTATTGTCTTTAGTATTATGTGTAATATTTTAATATCTATTCAACAAATATTCCATACGGGGCACTCTCTACAAGGTCGCTCTCTAGAATAAGACAGAATTCAACAAGGTATGTCATTTTTTCTATAACTCCTTTTATGAGAGGTTCCAAGTAGTGACACCTGGAGGAGTTGCATAAAACACAATGAATAACATTGTGTATAATTTTCAAATCTTTATTCATTATAAGTACAAAGTTATGATCATTTCAATTTAGGGTTGTTGACTAATCCAAAACTAGTCATGGTTGAGACAAGCATTTGATGAGTTGGCACATACATGAGGTGTATAATTGATTATGTTGGTACATATTGATGATTCATTGTTGATTAGTAGTCGACACATGATTGGTATATACTTGGTACATGGTTGGATGCACTTGTTTATGGTACAGGTTGATTACAGGTTGTTTGGCACAGGTTGGTGCATGGTTGATGCACTTGTTTATGGTACAGATTGATATTTGTTGAGGATTGTTGCCTTATCTCAGTTGGTGCTGAGAATTTAAGTTGAGTCTTGCATATAGAGATGGTGCTATTGTAGAGTTGTACTCTATTCATTTGTTGTTGAAAAACCCATGGATTGAAGTTCATAACAAAAAGAAAAATTGTACATACATCTTGTGTTCCTTGTGGAGATGATTTGTTGATGATACATTGTTGATATATGTTGTTGATATGTATTCACATATAATTGATTATTAATGATAGCAATGATTAATGAGTAAATGTCTAATGCTAACTAATGAGTTTTGTGTAAGAGGAAAATTTTGGGGAAAATATCCCCACACTCATTCATGCCCCCTCTAAGTGTGGTAGGTGTGTCCAACAGATTAGAGTAGAATAGGTCAAGGTATTAAATTTTATGGCCTTATAAATCCTAGAATTTTGAACTAGCCAAGACTAAACCCTAGAGGGATAAGAAAATTGTAATCTCTAGTTATAGATATTAAATGATTCAACAAAAAAGATGAATGAAATAAGGAGGGGGAGGAAGACTTATAATCCCTCCTAGGGTTTTCAAGAAAGAACAAGGTAACATGCAACAAATTAACCATATAGCATTCACCAAAATATACCATGAAATAATTAAACTTGAAAAAGAAGACTTACTTTAACCAAGTTGAATTGCATGAGGAAGCCATAGCTCAAGATCATCCACCAAAAATAAGATAAAGCATCCACATTTATCCTATAAAAGTATGCATAAGACATCTAAAGAGAAAATAAGAGAGATAGAGAGAAATTTTCTATAGATGAGATCCCACATGACAAGTCAAGTATGGAAGAACAATAACTTTACACTTGCGTGATTTAATTAACGTAAATATCAATAAATATACAAAGTGACTATTGGTATTACCTAATGGGTGAGTTTTTGTGTTACTAAATTATTCCCCTGTGGACATGTGAACTTTCCATTGGATTATAGACCCCTCTACCAAGACAGAAAATTACATTTGGACACTACCATTCCAATAGATTCATTTTATCCATCGAAAAAGAGAGAAGGAGGGGAAGTATGATGTACCTCATTTATGACATTTTTCCAAGCTGCTCCAATCTGCGAGGTCCAAGCAATACCTGTAATGGACAACAAGAAACAAACGACTTTCTCCTACTGTAATGGATTAGAAAAAATAAATCGATCTATGAAGATTAAGAAGATCATAAACAATAACATGTAAACACATACTTGAAGGAAATAGGGCAAGTATATTAATGATAAATTCAAAATGAAACTTACAATCTTCAGATGATGTTGCAGCAGCCTCTCCAAGTCCTCCTCATCCAACCCTTGCTCGAAAGATCCACAATCAAAATAACAATGCTTTGCTTATTTCTCTTCCTCTTTCACCGTGGGAATGCCTCCATTTATAGGCTTTGAAAGGCTCAAATACCTTGGGTATATTTGGAATTAGTTGAGGATATGGCTCTAATAGTTGTGATATATTCCTTAGATTCATCCCTGGAGTTATATTCGAGCCAAACTAACCCAATCCATCCATAACTGTATTTGAAGGAAAGTGTGATTTCCTCCATGATTCCCTCAACCAAATCAATTCTCCCTTAAAATGGACAATAGAGAACTGAAACGTTTCCCCTAAAAGAATGCTAGCACTCCCTCTGTATGAGAAGGGGAGTGTTGATCTTCCAAAATGTCACCAAGATGAGTAAATCCCTAGTAAAAATACTTGTTCCAACTATAAGATGATGGGGATTCTTCTTATAACATGTTTTAGGGGTTGTATCAATTGTTTTCATGGTTTCATTTGAGATGTGAAACTTAGGAAAATTAAATGTGACACTTACTACACTTGTGACAATAAAAGTGTGATGCTTGCGACACTTACAACACTTGCGACAATGAAAGTGAAACACCTTGTAACACTGTCGAAGTGAGGAATTTTGATGCGTAAGACTTCATATCACCTATAATTTGTCATATTTACAATAATTTTACAACTAATGAAATCCCAAGGATTACATGTCAACATTCCCCCCTTAATCCCAAGGGGTGTTTGTGAGTCCACGTATCATTCTAAAATTTTCAAAATTTTCTCTTCCAAGGGATTTGGTGAAGATGTCTGTAATTTTCTCAATTATTGAACAATGTCTCAATTGAATAGTCTTGGCCTCTAAATGATATTGAATCAAGTGATACTTTGTGTTGATATGGATAGTTTGATCATGGAATCCGGTATTCTTGGCCAACTTGGTTGTATAAGTATTGTCAACTAGAAGAGGAGTAGAATTTGTAAGTTTTGAACCTATGAAGTAAAGCAATGCATATAGATTCTTAAGAAAAACATAAATTAATCAATGCCTCATTCACATAGACACGGAGATTTATACCGGAAACCCTCAACCGGGGAAAACCTTTCTTATATTCATTATATCGAATTTCACCATTCATCATACAATATATACAATGTTTTTAGGTATTTTGTAGATACCAAAACCCTAATCCTTTAATCCAGGATTAATTTAGAAAACTGTCAGATGTAGTTGTCGAATCTGACGCATCCACTCACACACATGAAAAGAATATAACACATACCCAACATAATTCACTTGTTTCTCCTACAAATATTCAAGTATTTTCCTAAGTTGCACAATCTCCTTTGTTGTTTCTGCAACTGCCACATATTCCACCTCTATTGTGAAATCTGCTAGAACTGACTATTTGTAGGATCTCTAGAAGACAACTACTGATCCAAGACTCGAGAGATAACTTGAATTTGACACTCCATTTTCCTTATCCCCAAAAAAATATGAATCAAAATATCTAATCAGGTTGAAGTGATCCACCTTAGAGTACCTGAGTCCAAAATATTTAGTTCCCTTCAAGTATTTTAGAACTCTTTTTGTAGTAGACCAATTTCCTTCACAAGGATTTTACATCAACCTGGAAATAATCGCAACAACAAATGAAATGTCTAGTATGATGGTAGTAAGACAGATAAGACTTCCCACAATCTATCTGTACTTGGTTTCATCCTCAAATTCATTCCTTTATTTTGATGTGAGTTTCAAATTCCATTCCATTGGAGTAGAAACATGATTACACTCAACCATGTCAAACTTGTTTAATAGTTCTCCAATGTAATTATTCTCGGAGATGAATATGTACTTTCGATTTTGAATCACCTCAGTGCCCAAATAGTAGTGATGATGTCCCAAATCTATCCTTCCAAAGAATTTCTTCAACTCTTTCTTTATGGATGGAATGTAGCTTTCATTGTTCCTTGTTATCAACATATCATATACATATACTACAAGATATACAATAATTTTTCCAACTTTACTGACAACCAAATTTGCATCATGAATAATGTAGTGCATGAAATTCAATTTCAGAAGATGCTCAACTAGTTTTTCATACTAGGCTTGTGGTGCTTGTTTCAAGCCATATAAGGGTTTGATTAGCTTTCATACTTTTTGTTCTCACTTCACAACAAATCCTTCTGGATGAGACATGAAAACATTCTCTTTCAAGTCTCCATTCAAGAAAGAAGTCTTCACATCCACTTGATGAATTTTCCATCCATTATGTGCTACCATGGAAAATATAGTATAGATGGTAGCACATTTTGTTGTGGGGGAAAAGTCTCCTCATCATTAACACCTTCTTTATTTGAAAATACTTTTTCCACAATCCTTTCTTTATTCTTGTCAAGTGAGCCATCTTATTTATACTTGTTCATGAATACCCACTTGTAGCTAATTGGTTTGGTTCCAAATGGAGGGTCCACCAACTTCCATGTACCATTCTTGATGAGAACATCACATTCCTTCTGCATGGCTTCTTTCCACTCATCATGAGACATTGAGAAGTGGATTATTCAAAGGAATTTGGTTCAAAGTTATTAGATATGAAACATCCATTTCATATACATAACCTGAGTTTGAATTCTCTACATCACCTCCATCTTGTCTTGAATAAATTATTGTTCTTGTCTTTCTGACCTCATTAGGATGTCTTTGAAGTGTTTTTATGAGAAATTTTGGTAGACCTAGTTTCTGAGATGGTACAGGTTGCTTAGTTGATTCAGATGGTGCTAAATTCTCATCAAGACTCAAATATTCAATCCTTTAGATCACAATATCTAAATGAACTTTTGGTTCTGATGAAGTGGAAGAAATGTCTTCATGAGGGGAAGATGGTGCTTCAACAGAAAAAAGGAGATTCCATATATTAACCCAATATAGGGATCCCCCCCTTCAAGATTTGGGATCTTGTTATCAAATTGATGCGGGAGCATCACCAACAGAGCACAAGCGGAGGAAAACTAAGCACTAGCACACATTTTGAAGTGAATTTTAAATTTTAAAGAAGACGTATCACGCAAATCTTTTGAAAGGATTGTAATTAAAGAACATATTTAATGTTTTGAGGTGGATGATCTCATGGGATCGTTAGAGGATGTATTTTCTTTAATGAAGGTGCGTGCAGTACAAATTCGATGTGTTCAATATTATCTGTCTGTCACAAATATTTATTGTAATAAATTCTAGTAGTTGAAATTTTTTATTTCGATAGGATAGCTCTAGAATAGTTGGAGGGAAAAGGCTCAAAGAGCCCCTCTTGTATAAAGCTTTGTATTCTTGTCTTATCTAGGGGATCAAATTTTGCTCAAAAATAAAAGTGCTCTGAATCACTTCAAAACAAATATGTGCTTAGACCTTGTCATCATGAACCCAATGTAACTTGAACGGGCTCAAACCGACGTCATATGAGAAAGATATCGCATTTTGTTCACTTTTCCAAAGATGCAAAATTTTGCTGATTGTACACTCCGTACAGTTCTGACGTGGCAGTTGACCGTACAGTCTGTATGACCGTACATGTGACGTGGTAGTGATGCGTTGAAATACAGGTGGATGAACCCGGTGTTGACATGTGTTCTCATCTTGGTGAATGGTATGGTGCGACATGGCACCCCTCTAGTCTAGTTGGCAAGTGGTAAATGTTTATGGCTTCATAGGAATTGAAACTGCGACGTTCGGGAGGGAGGAAACGTTTTTCAGGGCTCAGGCTACCATCTCGCCCACATATGTGAATTAACAATGTAATGTGTTAATTTTTATTGAAATTGATACAAATATTATATGAGAAGAGGAAAGGGCCAAGGCTAAGCCCCATCCCTCGGTCTACAACCCACTATACACCACTACATATAACCTCCATCCAACGTTGGGTGTAGAAGACTCCAGCACATAGCCCCATTTTGGTTGCCCACGATTCTTGAAATATTTCCATATCACCTTTGTTTTGGTGCGCAGATGGACCACTCCATAATTTTTAGACCTCGGTTATATGGTTTAACATATAGCAATGCCGCGGGGTTTGCAAATGACACCAACCAATGGGAATATGGCACCATGTTCCTAACCACTTGTCAAATTCACAAAATTTCTTTTCAACGGGGGCTAGATTAGGCACTAGGACGTGGCCACATGCTCCCCATGTGATCAACACCTCAACCCAAGGGGGCGCTAATCCCGTTAACACTTCAACAGATTGGACTGATTTGTAGGATGCACGTGGGTGCTAAGTTTTAGGCCCAAGAAAGCTACGGGAGCCAGGTTGGTCATTCATAGGTGATTTTTGGTGAGCAAGTACAACAAGCTTAAAGGGGAAACTTCCAGGAGGTGTAACTTCTTCATTTTTTGGCCAAACCAGGTACTGAAAAAGCCCAACTAGAGGTTTTTGGACGTTCTGAAGACATTGAGCCATCCATTTTGTATTCTGAGCACTGTAAGAGCACTTTTTAAGCATAATGAAAATGATCCAAGGGAAGCTGGACCAGGAGATGTATCCCAAGAGAGGGGTGAACTCCTTTATCATTTGTTGTGTTATGTGTTCATTATTGATGGTTTTTGTCTATCTAATATGTTGCTCATGTTTAAGTAAAACTCATTGAAATTATGTGTTAGTAACTTGATCCAATTACCCAAAAACATACCTTTTAATAAACTTGCAATTTAAAGAGATAAGTCTTCTTCTTTTTAAATATCTATTGGAAACATATTCATTCCATTTTCAGTTCAGTTGGTACTAGAGATTTGGTTTTTGAATTCTTGATTGTTTGCAAGTTGATTTTGTTTTTTTTATTCTTACAAGGTTGAAGCTCACAAGAGGAGAAGGTCAACTTGTAGAGCCAAGTTCTCAACTGTCAAGAAGAAGAACTATCAAATCACCTCAAGTTTCAAGGATATATTCACCAGGTATGGTTCATGAGGAGAGCCATGAAACTCTTCCTTAAGAGGAGGAAAAATTCAAGAAATATTTCTATGATATGACTGATATGGTCAAAGTTTTGTTTGAAGAAAAAAATTCAAGATTGCACGGTGAAAGCTCCAACCCTCCAAAGGGAAATGGAGACAGTGGTGATAAAAATCCAATGGGAAATGGAGGGAATGGTGATTCTCCACCCCCTTCACCTCCATATTCCACCTCTTCCACCATTTCACAACCACCTCCAAATTCTCCAAAAGAACATGGTAAAACACATTTACAAATTCCTTTGCTTAAGCTTGCTATTAAGTTTGAATTGCCAATGTACAATGGAGAGGTAAATGTTGAGAAATTAGATAACTGGATTCATCATATTGAAGTGTATTGTAGGATATAAAGAATAATAGATGATGAAACTAAGATTCAACTTGGTTCTTTAAGATTGGACAGTGCAACACTCATTTGGTGGGAAGCCAAAACTCAAGAGGACGTGAAGAAACATGGTAAAGTTTTATCTTCTTGGAATGATTTTATTGTTTCAATTAAAAGGCAATTTTATCCATTAGCATACATGCAGAAAGCTATTATGGATTGAAAAAACTTTAGGCAAGCCAAAGGGAAAGATGTGCAAAGTTTCACTCAAGAATTTAGGACAAGAGCTTTGGTTTTGGGTGTAGATTTGTATTCACAAGATACTTTGCTCAAATACATTGGAGGTTTGCATAGTTACTTGAGGCATAATATACTTATGTTTAACCCTTCAAATCTAGATGAAGTATGTGTGCAGGCTACTCATTTAGAGGCAAGATGAAGGAATGAACCTCAAGAGGGAAACAATAAGTATTTTAATGGAGACAAGGGAAAGAGGAAGTTTGAAGGAAATGGAAAGAAAAATGATTCAGTCAAGAAAGAGAGAGAGAGAAAATCTCATGTAAACATTGTTCAAAGGATGGCCATGATGAAGACCATTGTTGGAAACTTCATCTTGAAAAAAGACCCAAAATTTTCAACAACAAAGAGAAACCAAACATTGTTGCAACTGTACAACAAGATTTAGGATCTGATTTAGAAGATGAAACAAAAATCACAGCCATGGGTTTACAAGGTAAGAATTCTATTGCTATCACCAGTTCTTCAAATTCTACCATCAATGAAACTCAACATGAAAAAGAAAGGATAGAGATTTTCCAAATAAGGGTAATTTCAAAACATACCAAGATAGATACTCTCTTTGATACAGGATCACAAGCAAACCTTATTTCTGAAGACATTGTCAAGAAACTAGATTTGGAAACTACTCCTCATCCTAAACCATACCATTTAGGTTGGATATGTGACACTGCCAAATCGCATGTGACAAGAAGGTGTAAAATCAGATTTTCCATCACTGCAAACTTTATAGATGAGGCAGATGTTGATGTTATTCCATTGGATATTTGTGGTATTGTGTTTGGAAGCCCATACTTATATGATAGGAGAGCCATTTTTCATCGCCATGAGAATAAGTACCATTTGTTTAAAAATGGAGTTGAGTACATTGTTAGAGCACATACAAAGAAGATGAATTTGTCACTTACAAATGATGGACAAATGAAGAGACTAGTCAATTCTAGTAGGAACCTTGTACTTTTAATGATTAAATCCAAATACATTGATGAAGAACAAGTTCTCAAAGGATGTGATGAAAAGTTACAATCTGATTTGTATGAGTTTGTTAACGAAAATGTTGATATGTTTCACGAACCAAGGGGATTGCCTCCTAAAAGGGGTATCCAATATGAGATTCTATTGCAGCAAGGAGGTCCTCTTCCAAACATTGACATGTGTAGGATTTCGGTCATGGAGAATGTTTAAATCAGAAAAAAAGCCCAAGATTTTCTTAACAAAGGGGTCATCAAACCAAGTACTTCTCCATGCAGGCCACTAATTGGTTTGGTACCAAAGAAAGAATGTATATGGCATATGTGGGTAGATTTTAGAGCCTTGAACAAGACTACATATATAATTGTTGAAGGCGACATATGGAAGAAATATTTGAGATCAAAGCAAGCTCCATTGCATGCCTTGAAAAGATATATTTTCCACTTGGTGATAGGGTATAAGAAAGACATCTATGGCAATTATGATGAAGACGTTTATGATGAAGAGAATTGTCCAAATAGCTCTTAAGCATAATTGCATCATGCATAAGAGCTATTTGGAACAATATGCTTTAGATGTTGATGAAAAAAATGTTTATGAAAATTTATGTCATGCTAACCAAGTTGAGGAATTTGATTCCTATGTGCATGGTAAACTTTTGTATCTTGGCAAGCTATGTTTTTCACAGGGTGAAAGAGTCAACATGATAAGGGAAGCACATTCTTCTCTTGTTTTTGGCCATTTTGGTATCGGCAAGACAATGGCTAGATTGCAAAACAAGAATCCTAATTTTTTGGATGAGCATCTACACTAATTTCAACATGTTTATAACCAAGCCAAGAAGTTCATTAAACCAATTCAGTTTGTGCATCAAACCATTCAAGAACAATTGAGAAAGAGAAAAGCCAAGTACACAACAAGGCATGAAAATATTCGTATTGGTCTCAAAGGCACCATTCCAAGAAAGGATGGATGGATTAAGATTGTAAGGGTGAGGGAATTGTACACTCATCTACATTTTGACTAAAATTATTCTTTTGGAGGTCCAAAATCTTCCCAATGGGGAGGTGTGATCTAGGGGATCAAATTTTGCTCAAGCACTCAAAGTACTCGAAATCTCTTCAAAACGGAAATGTGCATAGGCCTCATCCTCACAAACTCAATGCAACTTGAACGAGCTCAAACAAACATCGTATGAGAAAGATATCACATTCTATTCATTTTTCCAAATAGGAAAAATTTTGTTGACTGTATAGTCCGTACAGTGCTGACATGGTAGTTGACTGTACAGTCTATATGACCATACAGGTGACATGGCAGTGATGTGTTGGCAGATAGGTGGATTAAATCAGTTTTGACACATGTCCTCATTTCAGAGAATGGTATGGTGCCACGTGGCCCAGTTGTGGGCTGCCACGTGGCACCCCTCTAGTCTAGTTGGAAAGTGGTAAACATTTATGGCTTCAAAGGAATCAAACCCGCAACCTCTGGGTGAGAAGAATGGTTTGGTAGGGCCTGGGCTACTATCCCACCCGCATATGTGACTTAACAATGTAATGTGTTAATTTCTATTTAAATTGATACAAATATTATACGGGCGGAGGAAATGGTCGGGGCTAATCCCCATCCCCTGGTCTACATCCCACCATACACCACCTTATATAACCTCCATCCAATGTTGGGAATGGAAGACTCCAACACATAGCCCCATTTTGGTAGCCCACAGTTATTGAAATCTTTCCATATGACCTTTGTTTTGGCGCGCGGATGAACCACTCCATAAGTTTTAGACCTCGGTATATGGTTTACCATATAACCATGCAACGAGGTTTCCAACTGACACCAACCAACGGGCATATGGCACCACGTACCTAGCTACTTATCAAAAACACAACATTTCTTTGCAATGGGGGCTAGATTAGGCACTAGGACGTGGCCACATGCTCCCCATGTGATGCAGGAGCATCACCAACTCATCAAGCGAGCTAGAGCGGAAGAGGACGACAGCTGGATAAGCCAGCACAAATTTTGAAATTGCCTTTGGAGTTGATGCACCAAATCTTTAATGAAGTCATTTATGAAGGGGCACACTTGTATATTGTAATGGACCTTGAGTGGATAGCTCTCATCCTTAGGTAGATCGTCGGCAATTAATATAGTTAATGCAGTTAGATAGGAATTTAATTCTAGATTTGATAGCTTAGAGTCCAAGAGGGAAAACGGATATAGACACCCTCCTTTGTACATTGTAACATTAGCCTAAGCCTAAGCATAGAAGCAGGAAGAGAAGAGCATGCAGAGAATTGTGTATGAAGAACACCCATGTACAGACATTTGAATTTATAAAAGAAAGCTTTGATTCAAATTCATGGTTTGTGTTGTTTCTCTGTGTATTGATGTTGATATTCTCTTGAATGGTTACCTCATGTTATGCATTTGTTTTTATATGTTGGGTATATGATTTCATGTTGAATTGAAGTCTGAAGGGAGGAAGAAATGAGTTTCAATTGTTTCTCTATTTGAGCCAGAGGATTCCTGCAAGGAGTGCAGTCGAATTGTCCGCAAGGAGTGCGTTGACAGAAGGGTTCAATTAGAGATAGCTTTTGTTCTCAATTCCTTGAGGGTGCAATTGGGCATAGAAGTCGTGCAAGGAATGTGTAGGCTGAAGGAAACCTCGGGGTTGTGAACCCAAGTAAAGAACTGAAAAGACTGCTACTGCAGGAGTGCGCAGAGTCGAGAGACTTCAACACTTAGTCGAGGTTGAAGGATTGCCGCAAGGAGTGCGTGCAAAAGGTTTCCCAGAAGACTGAATTCGTGGAAAGCTCAGAAGGAGTAGGCCTTTGAACTCACTGAAGGGTAAGCGCAGGGGAGCTGCTACTGGAAATCCGAGGGAAGCGTCGCAGGTTTGCGAGCAGGTGAGCGAGTCTCGTGGGGAGACACTTCTTCATTCTGTGGATTCACCAAGAGGAGAGCGGGCGGTCAAAATCCTTTGAGGAGGTATCGCGAAGTTCTGTGGGCTGTTGGATCTCATCAAGGTGCCAGGAGGTTATGGTGAGAACGTCTGAGGGTTTGAAGCTCAGAAAAAGCGTAACCATGGATCCAGGCCACCGGATCCGTCAGATTTACATGTGAAATCGTGTATCGGGGATTCGCGAGTCGAAGCTCCAAATTTGTGCAACAATAGTTGCGATATCGCAATCTACGATATCCTGACAAGCTCAGAACCATCCATTGTTAAGGACGCGTGTCGGGAGATCCAAGGAAGTCGGGGTTCGGAGTATCGGGGTTTTCGAAGACCAAGATCTCTTGCATGTTGGAATCGCGATCTGCGATATCTCGATGGGAGAATTGTGTGGGCCACAGTCGAAGCTAGTGGAGGACAGGTGGCACAGTATTAGGGATCAGGAAAATATGAGACTCGAAACCTTTGTCATCAGGATTCGTGATCCCGTGAATCCTGAAATCCCGACAGAGGCGACGGGAGGTGGAAAAGTCATCCTGCACGTGTGCATCGAAGTATCGGCACATCGGGGTTCAGAGTTCGGAAATTCCATTCGTTGACGTCACGAGTAGCGATTTCCCGATAGGGAGAACTCCGATAATAGGGGAAGAAGTCAACGTTAACTCGCATCGGATTTCGTGGAATCGTGAGGCACAAAACACGTGACCATAGGATTCACGAAATCGCGAGGTCCGATTTCCCAATCATTAAGGTAGATCAATAGAAGAGTTGTTGTGGGTAAGGAAAATTCCCGATAGGGGATCAGAGGAACCTTTGAGTTCTTTGGGCCATGAATGAAAGAAGGTCCTGATGAAGCGGACGTGCTCCGAGGAGTGAGGCTTCATAAGGTTTGGTATCAGAGACGGAAAATTTCTTTGCTTTTTGTAGTAGGGAAAGGAATTCGCCATGCTGCCGAGGAGAGAAAGACAGTCGCCTAACCCAGAAGATAGGGAGGTGAAGAGAAGAGGCAGATAGGTAGTCAATCCAGAAATGGAGAGACAGATGAGAGATCTCTGAGAAAGACTTGAAGACATGGAGACAGCTCAGAGACGCACAACTAGTGCAGGGGATTTCAGCAATTCGGAGGATGAAGTTGAAGTCGAACGCGAAGAGAAAGTTGCAGCCGAGGATGCAGTGAATGAATGCTTAATAAAAGCTATTGCCAGGATGGGTGCAAAGGCCAAGATGGACCTTCCAGTCTATGAGGGAAATCTGGATGCAGAGGAGCTACTAGATTGGATTAGAGCTCTGGATACATACTTCGATTATGAAGATATCGAAGAGGATAAGAAAGTCAAGCATGTTGTCACACGCTTGAAAGGACATGCAGCATTATGGTGGGACGAGCTACAAGTAGATAGACGCTGCAAGGGTAAGCAGAAGATAAAAAGTTGGGATCGAATGATCGCGAAGATGAAGGCGAAGTTCATCCCAAGAGACTATCAAATTTCTCTGTTCAGGAGGATGCAGAACCTGAGACAGAAACTAATGACAGTGAAAGAATACACTGAGGAATTCTATCGACTGAACATCAGGGTAGGTCATCGGGAGAGCGATGATGAGAAGGTTTCCAGGTATCTGAATGGTCTGAGATACGACATTCAGGATGAATTGAGCATGGTAACCATCCGAACAGTGGAGGATGCTTATCAAATGGCTCTGAAAGCTGAGGAGAAGTTGAGCCGTAAGAAAGGTCAGCGAGGGTGAGGTAGGAGTCAGCCTAGAGGCAAAGCAGTTGCCCAGGACAAATACCAGAAACCCAAGGAGGAATGGAAGAAACCTCAAGGTAAAGCTGAAAGAGGTGGAACCTCACAGCGGGGGCCATATGTTGAACAGAGAGGGCAGCATAATGAGCAGAGTAGAGGATATGCTGACGCAAATACTTTTCCTCATACTAGATGTAGAGGAAGAGGAAGAGGTGGAGTCATCACATGCTTCACATGTGGGAAAAATGGACACAAGTCTTATCAGTGTCCAGAGAAAAAGAAGGACATTGGAGAAGCTCACATCACCGAAGTGCAGAGGCGAGATGTTGAGTCCGAAGATGCAGAAGGCGGAAGATTGCTCATGATGCGAAAAGTCCTTTTGACACCCGAGAAGGAGGTGAAAATTTCAATCCAAAGGACCAGACTTTTCAGAATAGCTTGCAAAACCAAGGATAGGGTGTGCAAGGTCATTTTAGAAAGTGGTAGCACGGATAATCCCGTATCCACAGAGATGGTAGAAAAGATGGAGCTAGAGACGACTGATCATCCAAGCCCATACAGAGTTTCGTGGCTACAAAAATGACACCAGGTAACAGTTACTAAACAATGCTTGGTTGAATTTAAGATAGGTGGATATAATGATAAGATTTTATGTGATGTTATTCCCATGGATGTATGTCATCTATTGTTGGGTAGACCATGGAAATATGACAGAAATGTGATTCATGATGGGCGAATGAACACATATACCCTGGAGAAGAATGGGAGAACCCATATGTTTCTTCCGATAAAGGATAAGGAGGTGAAGCCAGAAGTAAGCAACACAATACTTCTCATGAGTGGGAAGGAACTTCTTACAGAGGTGAAGAAGAAAGAAGATCCATAATTCTTTGTTGTCAGGAGACCGCGGATTGTTCTGACTAGCACAAGAGTGGATGATTTACCAGAAGAGGTTTAGAAACTGCTGGAAGAGTTCACTAATATCATAGTGGACGAATTACCCCATTCGTTACCACCAGTGAGGAGTGTGAGTCATCATATAGACCTCATACCAGGAGCTAGTTTGTCGAATAAAGCCACGTACAGGTTGACGCTGCAGGAAAATGAATAGGTCAAGAGGCAGGTCCAGGAGTTATTGGACAAAGGATTGGTCAGGGAAAGTTTGAGTCCATGTGTTGTTCCAATAGTGCTCAGTCCAAAGAAAGACGGAGGCTGGAGGATGTGTACTGACTCGAGGGCCATCAATAAAATAACCATCAGGTACAGGTTCCCATTGCCAAGAATGGATGATCTGATGGATTGCCTGAGTGGGGAAAGGTACTTTTCAAAGATAGATTTGAAGAGCGGATACCACCAGATTCGCATGAGGGAAGGCGATGAGTGGAAGACAGCCTTCAAAACCAACGAAGGATTGTATGAATAGCTAGTCATTCCATTTGGCTTGACGAATGCACTGAGCACTTTTATGAGGTTGATGAACGAAGTCCTGAGGGAGTTCATCGGGAAGTTTTTCATTGTGTATTTAGATGACATACTAATTTACAGTAAATCAGTGGTAGAACACTTGAAGCATTTGGCTATAGTGATGAAGAAGCTACAGCAGGAGAAGTTGTTGATTAATATGAAGAAGTCCTCATTTATGAAGACAGAGCTCATTTACTTGGGGTTTGTTATTTCAGCTAATGAGTTGAGGATGGATTCGGATAAGGTAGAAGTGATCAAGAATTGGCCATCACCGAGAAATATTTTCGAGGTGAGAAGTTTTCATGGTTTGGCTAGTTTCTACCGGAATTTCATCAGGAATTTCAGTGGAATTAGCGCAACGATGATGGATACAGTGAAGAAGCGGCATAAATCTTTTCACTAGACGGCTGAGGCTGAAAAGAGTTTCAATCTGTTGAAACGGAAGATCACAGAACAACCGGTTTTGGTGTTGTCGGATTTCCTGAAGACATTTCAAGTGAAATGTGATGCAAGCGGGTTTGCCATAGGAGCGGTCTTGAGTCAAGAAGACAGGTTGGTTGCATATTTCAGTGAGAAGCTGGATGAGATGAAACTGAAATACTCCACGTATGATAAGGAGTTCTACGCTATCATACAGGCACTAAAGAAGTGGAGGCATTACTTGATCCCAAAAGAATTTGTTTTGTATAGTGATAATAATGCATTACAGTTTGTGACTCAACAGGAGACGTTGAATCAGAAACATGCCAAATGGGTAGAGTATATGCAGAATTTCACATTTGTGATTAAACACATTTCGGGTACTGCTAACAAAGTGGTTGATGATTTGAGCAGGAAATGTTTGTTACTGCAGGAGTTTTGAGTCAAAACCTTGGGTTTTGAAAATCTCAGAGACATGTACGCAGAAGATACAGATTTTGCAGAAGCGTACGAAGCAACTGAGAATCCAGTTCTCAGAGACAGAAGCCCTTGGATAGACTACATGATCCAGGAGGGATTGTTGTTCAGAGGCGATCAACTGTGTATTCCAAAATGCTCCATTAGGGAGAACTTGTTAAAGGAAAAGCACAGTGGTGGATTGGCAGGACATTTTGGCCATGACAAAACATTCGCGAAGCTGAATGAGTCATATTTTTGGCTGGGGATGCAAGCAGATGTCAAGAGATTTGTTGACAGATGTCGAATTTTCCAGCATTCGAAGGGGAGAAAGCAGAATGCAAGTTTTTATCAGCCATTACCCATACCAGAGAGGCCATGGGAGGCGATCAGCATCGATTTTGTACTTGGTTTTTCAAAGACACAAAGGGGTGTTGATTCCATATTTGTAGTAGTGGACAGGTTTTCTAAGATGGCACACTTCATCCCATGCCAGAAGACCAGCGATGCGACGCGCATCACAAATCTGTTTTTCAAGGAAGTCATTCGACTTCATGGATTGTCGAAAAGCATAGTTTCGGACAGAGACACAAAATTCATAGGGCATTTTTGGAGGACCTTATGGAAGAAGCTAGGAACTAACTTGGCGTTTAGTTCTGCTTATCATCCTCAGACGAATGGACAAACGGAAGTGGTCAACAGAAGTCTGGGAGACTTGCTGAGAAGCTTGGTGATAGAGCACCATAGCAGCTGGGATAGCATATTTCCACAGGCAGAGTTTGCATACAATGATTTAGTGAATCGGAGCACAGGCCGAAGTCCATTTCAGATCATATATGGCATGCAGCTGAGAGGAGTGTCTGAACTGAGGGATTCAGGACAGACTGCGACTAGCAGTGCTAGTGCAAAAGAATTCGCTGAGGCAATGAGAGAACTTCACAGCAGGGTGAAGGAGCGGTTGCAGAAATCAAATCAGGAGTATAAGCGCAGAGCGGATCAGCATTGGAGACAACTTCAGTTTGAAGTTGGTGATCTAGTTTTGGCACATTTGAGGAAAGAAAGGTTCCCAAGGGGAACATACAACAAGTTAAAGATGAAGAAAATCGGACCATGCAAGGTCTTGAGAAAATTCGGAGAAAATGCTTATGAGATTGAGTTGCCGGATGGAATCGGAATATCTATGATATTCAATGTCGCAGACTTATACCCATATAGAGCTGGAGAAGCAGAGACTGGAACTGAACAGCCAGTGATCCAGTTGGTGAAACAATTTCCAGTTGCAGAGAAGCCACAGATGGAATCCATACTGGACAAGAGAGTGGGTAGGAAAACCAGGAGAAAATAATACTATGAGTATCTGGTTAAGTGGAAGGGCCATTCAGTGGAAGATGCCAGCTGGGAGAATGAAGCAGAGATATAGAAGCAAGGACAGACTGTGCAAGAGCTCATGGACAGGAGCCCATGAAAGTTTTCAAGCCGAGGAGTATGATGCAGGAGCATCGCCAACTCATCAAGTGAGCCAGCGCGGAAGAGGAAGACAGCTGGATAAGCCAGTGCAAATTTTGAAATTGCATTTGGAGTTGATGCACCAAATATTTAATGAAGTCATTTATGAAGGGGCTCACTTGTATATTGTAATGGACCTTGAGCAGATAGCTCTCGTCCTTAGGTAGATCATCGACAATTAATATAGTTAATGCAGTTAGATAGGAATTTAATTCTAGATTTGATAGCTTAGATCCCAAGAGGGAAAATGGATATAGACACCCTCCTTTGTACATTGTAACATTAGCCTAAGCCTGAGCATAGAAGCAGGAAGAGAAGAGCATGCAGAGAACTGAAAATACTGGGAACCCGAGTAAAGAACTGAAAATACTGAGAAGAGCATGAAGGAAACCTCAGGGTTGCAAACTCGAGTAAAGAACTGAAAAGACTGGGACTGTAGGAGTGGGCAGAGTCGAGATACTTCAACACTTAGTCGAGGTTGAAGGATTTCCGCAAGGAGTGCATGCAAAAGGTTTCCCAGAAGACTGAATTCATGGAAGGCTCAGGAGGAGTAGGCCTTCGAACTCACCGAAGGGTAAGCATAGGGGAGCTGCTATTGGAAATACAAGGGAAGCGTTGCAGGTTTGCGAGCAGGTGAGCGATTCTCGTGGGGAGACACTTCTTCATTATGTGGATTCACCAGGAGGAGAGCGGGCGGTCAAAATCCTTTGAGGAGGTATCGCGAAGTTCTGTGGGCCGTTGGATCTCATCGAGGTGCCAGGAGGTTATGGTGAGAACATCCGAGGGTTTGAAGCTCAGGAGGAGCATAACCGTGGATCCAGGCCACTGGAGCCATCGGATTTACATGTGAAATCGTGTATCAGGGATTCGCGAGTCGGAGCTCCAAATTTGTGCAACAATAGTTGCGATATCGCGATCTGCGATATCCCGACAAGCCCAGAACCATCCATTGTTAAGGACACGTGTCGGGAGATCTAATGAAGTCGGGGTTCGGAGTATCGAGGTTTTTGAAGACCGAGAACTCTTGCATGCTGGAATCGCGATCCATGATATCCCGACGGGAGAATTGTGTGGGCCACAGCCGAAGCTAGTGGAGGACAGGTGGCACAGTATCGGGGATCGGGAAAAGGTGAGACTTGAAACCTTTGTCATCAGGATTCACGATCCCACGAATCCCGAAATCCCGACAGAGGCGACGGAAGGTGGAAAAGTCAGCCTGCACGTGTGCATTGAAGTATCGGCACATCGGGGTTCAAAGTTCAGAAATTCCATTTATTGACGTTGCAAGTAGCGATTTCCCGATAGGGAGAACTCCGATAATAGGGGAAGAAGTCAACGTTAACTCGCATCAGATTTCGTGGAATCGTGAGGCACAAAACATGCGACCATAGGATTAGCGAAATCGCGAGGTCCGATTTCCCGATCATTAAGGGAGATCAATAGAAGAGTTGGTGTGGGTAAGTAAAATTCCCGATAGGGGATCAGAGGAACCTTTGAGTTCTTCGGGCCATGGACGAAATAAGGTCTTGAGGAAGCGGACGTGCTCCAAGGAGTGCAGCTACGTAACCATGTAACCAACACCTCCACTCAAGGGGGCGCTAATCCCGTTAATGGTTCGATAGATTGCACCAATTTGCGAGATGCGTGTGGGTGAAGAGTTTTAGACCCAGGAATGCTACGAGAGCCAATTTGATCATTCAGATGTGCATTTTGGCGAGTAGGTACAACAAGATTGATGGGAAAAACTTCCAAGAGGTGTAACTTCTTCCCTTTTTGGCCAAACTAGGTGCCGAAAAAGCCCAACTAGGGGTTCTTGGACATTCTGAAGCCATTGGAGCCATCCATTTTGTATTCTGATCATTGTAAGAGAATGTTTTAAGAATAATTAAAATGATCCAAGGGGATTTGTACTAGGATATTTATCCCAAGAGATGGGTGTACTCCTTTATTATTTTTTGTGTTATGTGTTCATTATTGATGGTTTTTATCTATGTGATATGCTACTCATGTTTAAGTAAAACTCATTGAAATTATGTGTTAGTAACTTGATCCAATTACCCAAACACATACCTTTTAATACACTTACAATTTAAAGAGATAAGTCTTCTTCTTTTTAAAGATATATTGGAAACATATTCATTCCATTTTCAGATCATTGTCCAATAGAGGTTTTTGGAACTCTAGTTATCGAGAGTTGTTACCATTGTATTTGATGGTTGATAGATGAATATAATATTGTATAGGTTGTTGAAAACTACTTGTTGGTGGTTTATAGTTGAAGTTGTTGGAATTCTAGCTTCTGATAGTTGTTGTAGAAGTTGTTGAAGCTTATTAGAGTTTATGAACACAGTATATTTCAGTTGAATGAATATAATAGAGATTCATTGTCCCAAATGTCTGGTGTTTTTGTGTCTATTTGGATGAATGAATGGTAGACTTTCTGTTTATTTGAAATTCTCTGTCATTTCTTGTTCTTGTGTTTATAAATGCATTTACATGGTTGAATGTATGAATCTGTGGATATTTAGATAAGTTTCAATTGTTTCTCTTCTATGAGAAAGTGCAAGTGTGAATAGGGTATGTAAAGAGTGTGTTGACAGAGTCTGTTTCGAATCACAAGCCCAGAAGAGATAACATGAAACTTATATGTGTGCAAGGAGTGGATAACGTTTGCAAGGTGTGCATGGCAAAGGATTCTTTGAATCAAAAAGTTCAACAAAGATAGTTGAGAGTGTGGGTAGGAGGAACCTCGCTCAATTTCGTATTGTTCAGAGGGAACAATAGGGTGTGGAAGTACTGCTTCAAGGAGCGTACATCCACCTTCAAGATAAGATTGAAGGAATTTTTTCCGCAAGGAGTGCGTGACAAATCATTTTGACTCAAAAGCTCAGGAGGAGGAGTAGAAGTTGTCCACAGAGAGGCTAAGTTACAGAGGAGGACCTGTTGCAAGGCATGCACATGCTAAAATGTTGACTAAGTGTCGGAGGGAGCATTCTAAGGAGGAAAAATTTCGAGAAAGAACAAGTTTAGGAGGGAAAACAATGGTAAATATTCAAAGGGAGGATTCCTTTAAGGTTTCCCAGAATTAAAAAGAGAGATCCGGCCAGAAGGGATCGTGATCATTCCATCTTGCTAGATATGGGGAAAAGTGCACGGAGGTTAGTTGTGAGGTATTTCGACATTTCTAAGTTTGAAGTGTTGAGAAGTGTTGAGAAGCGGGTTCGTCGAAGTCATGAAGTCACGATGTGAATCCTGACCATTGGCTGCGAAGAGACACATGGCAGTGGATTAGAAAATATGGGAGATAGAGTTCCAAAGAAGTTGAGTGCAGAGTGGGTGAAATATTCATGAAGTCATAAACAAGGATGATTTTAAGGATGAAAATTTATTTTTAAATGTAGAAACCTTAGCGAATCTTACTAACTCTTCATATGCCAACTATAAAATGTTTGGCGATGTTTTTGTAAAAATATTCAAATTTCTAAGGATTTTATGTAGTTTTTATAAAATTTTGGCGATTTTTAAGGTAAAATAATTTTATCCTATGGAATTTGGGTGAATAATTTTTAGAATAGCGAATAGTTTTTTGGGAAAAACCATGGAAAATTAGCCCATGAATGAAATTTATCCCCTAAAATCATCCATGGTCATGAAACCCAAAGTACAGCTAGACCGTCAGATCTAGGGAGACATGCGATAGAGATCCACAGATTTAGAGGAAAGTGATTCCGAAAGAACAAAAGGGAGGAGGTCATAAGAATTACAAATCCCAAAGTTACGAAGAGTTGACCCATGGTGATATCCCATGGACACATAGGAGAAAGAGTCTAGCACGGGGCTAGCACTCACAAGGTTGGTGTTGCCAATCGCCAAAGAACAACGTCACCGGTATCCTAGACCTAGAGGTAACATCAAGGGGACATGTGTCTGTGTGTATATATTGTTTAGGGTATGTTGAAGGCCCAAAGAGCTAATTTGGTTCAAGGAGTTTGAAGATCCAAGACTAGGAAGTCACAGAATCCCCAGGAGGGAAGGGGGGCTACTGCACCAAGTGGTATCATAGCTCACATAATTTATTCTTGTAGAGAGACAAGATAGATAAGTAGGATGATATCATTGAGTGGTATCAAATACATCAACACAATGCCTCCTAGGAGACGTGTAGAGCCACCTATAGCAAATAGAGTTATGGAAAGAGAAACGTGAGAACTTAGAGCAAGATTGGATGCCATGGAAACAACACAAAAAAGAGCACCTGATGTTGGAGATGTCAATGATGAAGAAAAATAAATTGAAGATGTAGGAGAGGATGCTGCGGAAGAATTCTTTCTGAGAGCGGTTTTCAAGTTGAGAGATAGAGCAAATATAGACATCCCAATGTATGAGGGTAATTTGGACGTTGAATAATTGCTTGATTGGATATGAACAATGTAAAAGTATTTTGATTATGATGATGTCAATGAGGAGAAAAAGGTGAAACATGTTGTCACCAGGTTGAAAGGACATCCAACACTATGGTGGGATGAACTGCAAGCTAACATAAGGAGAAAAGGAAAAAAAATATTAAGAGTTGGGATAGAATGGTAGCCAAGCTAAAGGATAAATTCATACCCAAGGAATATCATATAAATCTATTCAGGAGATTGAAGAATCCAAGGTAGAAAGGAATGACAGTGAGTGAGTACACAAAAGAGTTCTATAGGTTGAACATCAGGGATGGACAAAGAGAGAGAGGTGAGGAAAAAGTTTCCAAGTATATAAATGGCCTGAGATATGAATTCTAGGATGAAATCAACATGATGAAAGTAAGGACAGTGGAGGATGCTTATCAAATTTTGTTGAAAGAAGAGGAGAAGTTGGCTAGAAAGTAGAGTCAACAGATAAGAGGTAGAATTTTAAACAGAGGCAAGAGAATTTCCCATGACAAGGTGCAAAAGCCCAAAGGTGAGATTGAGAAACCACATAGTCACTTTGAAAGTGAAGGAAGAAGCCAAGATGATCATACTTCTCATGAGTGGGAAGGAACTCTCGAGCGAAGTTAAGAAGGAATAGAAGATGCAGTTTGCTATAGTGAGGAAGCCAAAATTTATCCTTACAGGTAATTCTATGGAGTATTTTCTTGAGGAAATTCATGAATTGTTGGAGAATTTTGTTGACATAGTAGTGGATGAGTTTCCAAGCTCATTGCCCCTATCAAAAGTATTAGTCATCACATTGACTTGATACTAGGAGAAATCTTGTCGAACAAAGCAACGTACAGATTGACACCTCAAGAGAAACAGGAGGTAAAGACAAGTTCATTAGACAAAGGTTTTTTCAAAGAAATCTTGAGTCCATGCACAATACCAACTGTGTTGAGTCTAAAGAAGGACAGAGGATGGAGAATGTGTACATACACAAGAGCCATAAACAAGATCACCATTAGTTATAGATTTCCATTGCTAAGGATGGATGACTTAATGAATTGTTTAAGTGGAGCAAACTATTTTTCAAAGATAGATTTGAAAAGTGGATATCACTAGATAAGGATGAGAGAAGGTGATGAGTGGAAAACAACCTTCAAGAAAAATGAGGGATTGTATGAATGGCTTGTTATGTTGTTTGGCTTAACGAATTCCCCGATTACTTTTATGAGGTGTATGAATGAAGTTTTGAAATATTTTATTGGTAAGTTTGTGATCGTATATCTGGATGATATACCGATCTTCAGTAAAACTAAAGAAGACCATCTGAGGCACTTAACCTTAGTAATGAGGAGGTTGCAGTGGGAGAAGTTGTTGATAAACTTAAATAAGTCCTCTTTTAGGAGGACATAACTCATTTATTTGGGTTTTTTGATCTCTTCGAATGAATTGAAGATGGATCCCGAAAAGGTGAAAGAAATCAGAGAATGTTCGTCACCAAGGAGTACATTTTAGGTGAGAAGCTTCCATGGATTAGCAAGTTTCTATCAGAAGTTCATAAAACATTTCAATGAAATCGGTGCACAGATGATGGATACAGTGAAGAAAAGACATAGGTATTTAAAATGGATAGAAGAGGCTGAGAAAAGTTTCAATATATTGAAGGAGAAGATAACATAACTACTAATTCTAGTCTTGCCAGATTTTGGGAAGACATTTCAGGTGAGATGTGATGCGATTGGAGTTGCAATCAGAGCGGTCTTGAGCCAAGATAATAAACATGTTGCATATTTTAGTGAGAAGATGAATGATACTAAGAAAAAGTACTCCACATATGATAAAGAGTTCTCTGCCACAATTCAATCCTTGAATAAATGGAGGCATTATCTTTTACCAAAAGAGATTGTTTTGTATAGCGATAATTAGGCTTTACAATTCATAACCAGATAAGATAATTTAAACTAGAGACATGCCAAATGGATAAAGTTTATGAAAAAATTCACTTTTGTCATTAAACATATTTTCGGTAATGATAACAAGGTTGTTGATGCATTGAGCATGAGATGTCTAATTCTGCAACAATTTCAAGTGAAGACCTTGGGGTTTGAACACCTTAAGGAAATGGATTGTGATGATCTGGATTTCAAGGAGGCATATGAAGCATGTGCAAATCCTGTGCTCAGAGATAGAATTCAGTGGACAGAGTACCTGATTCAAGATGGATTGTTGTTCAAATGGTGACAATTGTACATACCAAAGTGCATGATGAGATATAATTTGATGAAGGAAAAACATAGTGGAGGTCTAGCTGGACATTTCGTCCATGACAAAACATTTGCACAGTTGAAAAATATGTACTATTGGCCAGGTATGAGGTAAAACATGAATAATTTTGTGAATGGACATAAGATTTTCTAGTATGCAAAGGGAAAGAAGAAAAATACTAGGTTTTATAAACCATTTTCTATTCCAGAGAGGCCTTGGGATGCAATAAGCATGTATTTCATGTTGGGATTGCCAAGGACACAAAGAGGAATTTATTCCATATTAGTGGTAGTCGATAGGTTTTCAAAGATGGCACACTTTATCCCATGCCAGAAAACCAATGATGCAACACACGTTGCTAACATTTTTTTCAAGGAAGTGGTGAGACTTCATGGATTTCCCAGGAGCATTGTTTCATACAGGGATACCAAGATTTTGGTCATTTCTGGAGAACATTGTGAAAGAAACTGGGAACATAACTATCCTTTAGTTCTGCATATCATCCTTAAACGGATGGACAGACTGAGGTGGTGAACCTGAGTTTAGGAGATTTGCTGTGAAGTTTGGTCACTGAACATCATAGTCAGTGGGATCAGATTCTAGCACAAGCAGACTTTTCATACAATGACCCATTGAACAAGAGTACCATAAATATTCCATTTCAGATAGTGTATGGAATTAATCCAAGGGGAGTGTCAGAGTTGAGAGATCTAGAGCAGAGTGAATTCATAAGCGATGGAGCCGAAGACTTCGTTGAATAAATGCAGGAGCTTCATAATCAGATCAAAGAGAAATTGAAGAGGAGAAGCAGTGAATATAAACACAAATATGATCAACATATGAGAAAAAATCAATTTGAAGTTGGAGATAAAGTTCTAGCACATCTTAGGAAGGAGAGGTTCCCAAGGGGAACATAAAATAAACTAAAGTTGAAGAAGATAGGACCGTGCAAAATCCTAAGAAAATTTGGTGATAATGCTTATGAGATAGAGCTGCCAGAAGATGTGGTTATATCACCCATATTCAACATTCCAGACATGTATCCTTATAGGGAAGATGAAATGAGAGGATTAGGAGATCATAAATAGATCCAGTGGAAAAAGAATATTCTTATAGAAAAGAAGCCGAAGATGGAGCATATCTTAGATCGACGAATTGGTAAGAAGACCAAGAGAAAAATGTATTTTGAGCATTTGGTAAAATGGAAGGGATGCCCAATAGAAGATGACAGTTGGGCAAGTGAAGAGAATATACAAAAGCATGGAAGGTCAGTGCAGGATCTCAAGGACAGGAGTCCATGATTTTTTCAGTTAGAGGAGTATGATGCAGGAGCATTTCCAGCAAAGCACAAGGGGAGGACAACTAAGCACTAGCACACATTTTGAAGTGAATTTTAAATTTTAAAGAAGGCATGTCATGCAAATATTTTGAAAGGGTTGTAATTAAAGAACATCTTTAATGTTTTGAGGTGGATGATCTCATGGGATCATTAGAGGATGTATTTTCTTTAATGAATCTGTGTGCAACACAAATTCGATGTGTTCGATCTTATCTATCTATCACAAATATTTATTGTAATAAATTCTACTAGTTGAAATATTTTATTTCGATAGGATAGTCTAGAATAGTTGGAGGGAAAAGGCTCGAAGAGCCCCTCTTGTATAAATATTGTTATTGTTTCTCAGTATAGGTTGTTGGCAATCTAGTTATCAAGAGTTGTTTTCATTGTAGCTGATGGTTGATAGTTGACTCTATTGTAGAGGTTGTTGAAAACTACTGTAGCGGTTGGTGGTGGTTGATAGTTGAAGTTGTTGGAATTCTAGTTGTCGTAGTTGTTGTAGAAGTTGTTTAAGCTTATTAGATTTTATGAAAACATGTATATTTCAGTTGAATGAATAGAACAAAGGATCATTATCCCAAATGTTTGGTGTTTCTCTGTCTATCTGGATGAATGAATGGTAGACTTTTTGTTTATTTGAAATTCTTTGTTATTTCTTGTTCTTGTGTTTATAAATGCATTTACATGGTTGAATGTATGAATCTATCGAGATTTAGATAAGTTTCAATTTTTTCTCTTCTATGAGCAAGTGCAAGTGTGCATAGGGTCCACAAAGTGTGTGTTGACAGAGTCTGTTTCAACTCACAATCTTAGAAGAGATAATGTGAAACTTAGATGTGTGCAAGGAGTGGATAAAGTCCACAAGGTGTGCATGACAGAGTCTACTTTGACTCAAAAGTTTCAGCAAAGATAATTGAGAGTGTGGGTAGGAGGAACCTCTCTCAATTTTGTATTGTTCAGAGGGAACAATAGGGTGTGGAAGAATTGCTACAAGGAGTGGATAATGTCTGCAAGGTGTGTATGATAGAGTCTGCTTTGACTTAGAACTTTCAACAAAGATAGTTGAGAGTGCGGGTAGGAGGAACCTCACTCAATTTCTTATTTTTCAGAGGGAACAATAGGGTGTGGAAGAAATTCTACAAGAAGTGCACAGTCTCCTTCAAAGTCAAGATTGAAGGAAGTTTGTCTGCAAGGAGGGCGTGACAGATTCTTCTGACTGAGAATCTCAGGAGGAGTAGCAGAAGTTATCCATAGAGAGGCTAAGTTGTAGAGGAGGACCTCTTGCAAGGTGTGCACATGCTAAAATTTTGACTAAGTGTCGAAGGAATCATTCTGAGGAAAAAGTTCAAGAAAGAACAAGTTCATGAGGGTGAACAATGAGAAATATTCAAAGGGAGAAGTCCTTTAAGGTTTCCCATAATTAACGAGAGAGATCCATCTAGAAGGGATCAAGATCATTCCAGATCGTCAGATCTAGTGAAAAGTGCACAGAGTTCAGAGTGTTTCGAAGTGTTGTAAAGAGGGGTTGTTGAAGTCACAAAGTCATGAGGAGAATCCTGACTGTTGGCTATGAGGAGACGCGTGGAAGTGGATTAGAAAATCCAGGAGATAGATTTCCAAAGAAGTTGAGTGTGGAGAGGGTGAAATATTCATGAAGTTGCGAAACTCGAAGTATAGCTGGACTATCAGATCCAGGGAGACATGCGACATAGATCCGTGGATTCAAAGGAAATTTCTTTAGAAAGAACCAAAGGGAGAAGCTTGTAAGAGTTGTGAATCCCAAAGTTACAAATATTTTACCCATGGTCATAGCCCATGGAAACATAGGATAAAGAGTCTAGCACAGGGCTAGAACTCACAAGCTTGGTGTTTCCAATATCCAAATAACAATGTCACGGATAGCCTAGACCTGGAGGTAACATTAGGGGGATCTGTTTGTGTGTATATATTGTTCAGGGTTTGTTGAAATCCCAAAGAGCCAATTCATTTCAAGGAGTTTGAATATCCAAGACCAGAAGGTCGCATAATCCCCAAGAGGGAAGGGGGGATGTTGCACCACAAATTCATGGTATCTCTTTACACGAGTGAATCTATCCAGATGAACAATATCCCTCTCAACAATTTTTTCATTCTTGGAGGATTCAATTAATTATACATCTTTGGGAAGAATGAGTTTCATGTTTTCCTCATCGTCCAACCCTTGCTCGAAAGATCCACAATCAAAATAACAATGCTTTACTGATTTCTCCTCCTTTTTCACCACGAGAATGCCTCCATTTATAGGTTTTGAGAGGCTCAACTACCTTGGGTATATTTGGAATTAGTTGAGGATATGGCTCCAATAGTTGTGATATCTTCCTTAGATGCATCCCTGGAGTTAGATTCGATCCAAACTAACCTAATCCATCCATAGTTGTGCCTCAGAGGAAAGTGGGATTTCTTCCACGATTCCCTCAACCAACTCAATGCTCCCTTAAAATGGACAACAAAGTGATGCAACATTCCCACTAAGATGGACAAGGAGCACTAGTGCTCCCTGTGTATGAGCAGAGGAGCGATGATCTTCCAAAAAATCACCAAGATGAGTAAATCTCTAGTAAAAATACTTGTTCCAACTGTCAGATCATGGGGATTCTTCTTTTAACTTGTTTTAGTGGTTTTAGAAAGTGTTTTCATGGCATCATTACAGATGCGACACTTAGGAAAAGTTAATGTGATGCTTACGACACTCGCGACAATAAAAGTGTGATGCTTGCGACAATGAAAGTGAGACACCTTGTGACACTGTCAAAGTAAGGAATTTTGATGTGTAACACTTCCTATTACCTATAACTTGTCATATTTAGAATAATGTTACAAATAACACAATCCCAAGGATTACATGTCAACATTTCCTCCTTAATCCGAAGGGGTGTTTGTGATTCCAAGTATCATTCTAAATTTTTCAAAATTTTCTCTTCCAAGGGCTTTGATGAAGATGTTTGTAATTTGCTCAATTATTGAGCAATGTCTCAACTGAATAGTCTTGGCCTCTGCATGATATCGAATCAAGTGATACTTTATGTTGATATGGATAGTTTGATCATGGAATCTGGGATTCTTGGCCAACTTGATTGTATAAGTATTTTCAACTAGAAAAGGAGTAGAATTCACTTGTTTCTCCTACAAATATTCAAGTATTTTCCTAAGTCTTACAATCTTCTTCATTGTTTCTGCAGCTGTCACATATTCCACGTCTATTGTGAAATCTGCTAGAACTGACTATTTGTGTGATCTCTAGAAGAAAACTATTAATGTAGGGACTGAAATAAAAATTTGATATAAATCATTTAAATTGCACAAATAGATTGATCACCAGAACATATAAATTTATTGAGATAAACATATTAGCTTACAGACAGCCTCATAATACATCATATTCCTTAAATTTCATAAAACAAATACATAAATTAACATACCTGGGTCTGATGCTAACCCTATGTTTCCTACTTGTCTTGTTGACCTTCCTGATACTGCCTTGCCCGGCTTGAATCCACGGACCAACTCTGCCCAAAACCGAGTTTCCACCCTGCTAACTAGGACAACTACCTAGCTCCAGGATACCATATGGATATCCTGGCCCCCGTGCCCAAAACCTCCAGCAAACCAGTGCCCCTGTACTAAACCTTCCCGACTACAACACTCAACTCCTGTGCATATCCAAGAGAAACCTCCGAAAATTCCCCGTAGAATGGTAATCCCCCTCCCCAAAAGAATTCCCTCCACTGTAAGGCTCTCCCTGTCCTATTTCCCCTTCACCGAATTTCCCCTCCTTCATTACTT
>JASDQU010242684.1:4992-20196 GCA_032191745.1 Picea mariana
TTGTTGAATTTGTTTGCTGGTTGAGGCTCTCTATGAGTTTCCCTTTTGAAGTAGGGTTTCTTCCTTCCTCCTTTTGTATGAGTAGCTAGGGCTTGATCATCATCCCTTGCTAGTAGTGCTTCACGGTTAGCTACCCTTATCTCTTCTTGGATTCATTCTTCCCATAGGCTCTCAAATTGTAGCTTCTCCTTTATGGAACATATAGTCTAGATGAAAGAATCACAAGGTCTTGTGAGACCATTTAGGGCCATCATTACGAATTCGTCTTCATCTATGGTGTCTCCAATAGTTTTTAATTATTCTTTAATTTCTGAGATTCGGGAGAAATATTCTTGAATCATTTCTCCTTTCTGCATCTTGGTATTCTTCAATTGAGATCTTAAGTTCATCTTTCGGTTGATGTTCTTTCCTTCGTATAGTTTTATTAGAGAGTCAAACATCTCTTTCAGAGTTTTCTTGGATGATACATACGGGATCAGGTGGTCTTTGATTGAATATGTGATGATTTTTTGAGCCATGATTGAGTCCTTTTGATGCTTCGCTTTCTCTACGGCATCTTCAGGTTCCTCCACTTCTTCTTTGATGACTCTTGCTAGGTCATTATATGCAAGGATCAAACCAATCCTATACTTCCAGGAACAAAAGTTGTCTATGCCTTCTATTTTCTCAACAAGCTTTGTGCTTGCAGACATCTTGTACTTGAGGCTATGAAAAATAACCAAAAATGAAAATGCTTAAAATCAAATTTTAACCTTACTAGGAGGTGCACATGGCTGAGGCGAATAGCCTAGTGTACTTGCATCTGAGAAAATCCAACTTTTTCCCCTTCAAATATGATCTGCAGATTTATGGACTGGTGCTTCTGGTACTTCTGGTACTCTGGTACATCTGGTACTTTTGGTACTTTTGTGAAACTAGGGTTTCACTTTCTAGGAGATCCAGCCACTGAAAAGGTGCTCTCTAAGTGCCAAAATGATCCTTGGGGGAGGGTGCAACTTTCTAGGTAGTTTTGGAGCTGAAAAGCTTCACTTTTGAAAAAACCTAATTTGCAGGTACTACAACAGTGACGTTTTTCTCTTGCGAAATATGTTCCCTTCAGGTTGGCTCTAATACCATGTTAATGTTTTATGCCATTATTATAGTTATTTGAATTTCAATAGATAAGAGCAAAATAAGAACAAGATCACTGAGAAAAAAACATTCACAAGAGACACAACATTTATCCTGGGAAACCCTCTAGGGGAAGAAAACCCAACAGAAACTTCCTTATCATAAATTGCCAATACAATGTCAAGAGATAACTCAAACCAATATAGATAGTCCTCTCCAAAAGATGCACAACTCTTCTCCCTCTCTCCAATTGGTAAGTTGCATCTTGCCTCTTAGAAATGAGCAAGTGTGTTATGTGTTAGAGTGAGGCGCTAGCCTCTCTATATATACAAGTCTGGAACATGTGAAGGGTCTTCACTGGTAGGGCCTACCTCTCACTCTGGGTGGGTAAACCCACCTTTATTATATTTCTGGGTCTCATTAATAACTGTTGGGGCCGACTTCTTATTTTGCCTATTACAATTGTCTATTGACCAATCTGCAAAAGGGGATTTGGTCCTAATACAATTACCGACATGATTAATCCACAATGGGGATTAATCTTATAAATAATATATCAATAATAATAAGAATACTCTTTGCAGTTACATTATTTCAACACCTCACACATTAGGGGGCATTTATTATCACTTAAATTTCGTCTGCAAATGGTCACAGGAATCCAACATCTCCAAACACCTATTAGTTCATTCATACCCACAAACGTACATTTCCAAAGGGCACAAAAACTGCACAAATGGTTATAAAATTGACATGCGCAGAAACACTACAGAAATCACATGCATGTGCGCAGGCCAAAGAATCCAAAAAAGAGCACATGTGCTCGATGCACAGCTGTGTATGATAAAATCTACGCACTCCTGTGAACGATGCATGTATGGTTCTTGTCGTCCCCTCACCTAGTTCTAGTTTAGTTCCCAAGTTGATTTGACCCTCAAATCTGAGATGAATCCAATTAGGGGGATGGTAAATGACCTAATGGTGCCCTAAAGGGCCCCTTGTTCACACTAAAGACCGGTTGGCTAATGCCTCAAAGATTTTCTGTTAAAAGAGGCAATGGGTGCACTATGAGTTCAAGAATCTCATTATATTGTTATGCTGCCTCTATTCTCCTACAAGGAACCTCTTTCCTTCTTGGAGCCTACTAGAATCATCTCATTAAGCTATTCACCTCACCTCTTGAGGGAATAATATTGGATTTATTTACCATTTACTTTCTATTTTTTCATTTGTAAGAAGATCTCTCACATAGGGGACTCAAGAGCCCTCCCTAGAAGGAAGAGGGGATCCATAAGTCCCAGTTTCTGTTTGGTGTTTGCCCACTAATATAATTTCTCCATTGGTGGCATGAATATTGGTCAATTGTTTGATTGATTTTGGTTCTAATTTCCTTATGCATTTTAGTTTTGTTTCCTTAGTTATTATTTTCTTAGTTGTTTGTTTATTTCATGTGATTGAGTCATTTGATTCGTACACTAACCTATGTCCTGTCTAGAAGACCCAACTAGACTTGCAAGTGCCCTTATTTTTCTCATTGGAGTGATGAAAAGGACACAACAAAGACTTAAGGAGATACTCTTCCTAGACTCATTCCTCTTAAATTTGAGTATTATAATTTGTTTACATCCCTAAAAGAGAGAGTTGCTAGCTTGACTCCATTACCCAAGAAGACAATAGTTTCTCCCCTCATCTCCCTGAAAAAACTCTAAAATTATTCTTCTACTTGATACCCTACTAATCTAACCTAACCAATGACCTAGCCTATATTACTAACTATTAAATCTTGCTGCTTCTACAACCCTTGTTTTGCATCCCTAACAAGCCTACTAACTAACTAGACTAACCCAGAATTTGCACAAGCCAAGGCACCGTCACACTAAGGCCTTGAACTACTTATTGTTGCTATTCTAAGTGCATTTTTGAAGTTTTTTTTGTTGTTGTTATCATTACTTTTACAGTCACTTTTTACAACCCTAACATCCTACCTTAACAAGAGAACTGCCCAGAAAATTGTACTAGGTAAGTTACGATCATTTGATGCCAAAATTGCATATGTTATTTCATTTAAGAAGTACCTTTTCTAGAGTATTTTAATGTTGTCATCTCTGTCAATTTGATGAGGTTATAAGTGTTTAGACATCCCTTTGAAAGACATTAATTGATTTGTATCTATTTACAATTTTCAAGTGGAAAACGTATTATCATTGTGAAAGATTTAATATCTCATTATAATTGTCCAAACAAATCGCAATTTCTGGATATAGTGCAACTGCAACATATTGATATTTTTTCTATGTATAATCTTGTCTAGTAACATATTTTTAATCATAAAGTCAATATTTGTTCAAGCATTGATATCATTGATTATTTCTATAACGTTTCTTATTTCATTGGTAAAGGGTAGGTACAAATTCACCTTAATCCCCTTTGACCCTTCAACACAATCAAACTAGTGAATTTACTCTTTTTAGTGACCTAGAGAGAGGGGTTGTATTTTATTGTCTTTTCCCCTTCATCAACCAACTAGGTCCTGGGATGTCTCCCTTGGAGTGAGTATTTTCGCCTCCTAAATAGAAAGAGGTACCATGTTAGGGTGACAGTGGCATGGCTACTTCCGTGTTATGCCAATCTGGCCTACTTGCATTTAGGCTTTGGGCAAGTACAAATTGTGCGATAACAATATGCATATCATTGCCAATGCATACCATTGCCATGCAATAGTATACAATGGTATTTTTATTGGTATGCAATGGTATTGGTATTGGTATTGGTATGGTATTGGTATTGGTATTGGTATTGATATGGCATGGTATGGTATGGTATGGTATTGGTATTTTTATGTTATGGTATGGTATTGGTATTGGTATGTAATGGTATGGTATGGTATTAGTATTGTTATGGTATGGTATGGTATTGCTATTGCTATTGGTATGCAAGGAAAATTTTTAAGAAACCCCTCTAAATTTATATGTATAATAAATGGGAGAATCCCCATGACACATGGGATAGTGTGAAGGATATTTTATCAATAACATAATATGCATATATAATTTTTTGGTGAATATTTCACCAAATAATATAATCTTGTAAAATTTGGGTGAATCTTTCACATAATTATAAAATCTTGTGAAATTGTGGCAAATTTTCACATAATTATAAAACCTTTTAAAACTCTTGGCAAATCTTTTAAAAGTATATTAATTTAAATAAATTTGAATCAATGTTTGATATTGGGATTATTACAAGAAAATATGGTACAAAACATATCACTTATGTCACATGTGCTCACCTACACAATGTAGTCAGCAAAACATTTTGGAGAGTAAATATATATGCCAAGCACTAAAAATATTGATGTTTATATCACTAAATATATACATCTCTTATCTTTCCTTATGCTTTCCCTCTACGCAATTGACCAGATCCACAATGTTATAAGATTGTTTATAGAATTTAGTTGAGAAGCCATAAAGGCTTAGAGCATTGTCAAGAATCAAGATTCATGTCCCACATAACTTTGTTAACCTACTCAAGTAATACATTTTATGATTGTTGGGTGCTAAAATTTCCCATTTTTCCTTATCATTTCAATGCCATTTTCATCTCATTATCTTGTATTAATTCATCCCTGTTATTTACATTTCCTATGAGAACATCAATCCTGGAGCAGGTACAATTCATTATTCATTCAACATTTTGTTATGTTAAAACTTAATTCATACTTTACTTGTAAACTAAGATGATGTCTCCTTAGTCCTAATTTGGGTAATTAAACAGTCATGTTGGAGTTACTTCACACACACCTAGGATTTATTTTTCCTAATTTTTTTCCTTGTTTATTAGTCATAATTAGTCATTATCCAATCTCCTATATTTTAGGGAGAATATTCCACCTGGAGAATATTCTCTTTCAGTTGACACTATAGTTTGACTAGTTCAGTTGAGTTTAGATGTTGCATTGCTTTTGTCACCATGAAACATTGGGATCATCACCATATAATGTGAAATTTCCTTGGGATCATCACTAGACTGGCAAAATACCCTTGATTTCCTGATTTAACTCCTCACTACTCTCTGTTCGGTCAGTTAACTGAAGACTAGTCGACTAGTTAACTCAACTAGGTGGCAGTTCACTCTTGTAACTTCCTGAGAGACTAGACTAGGTGGAAGTTCACTCCAATAAATATTGGTGTGTGTATATATCACTCTATACCACCACTATGGTGCATTTTTTCTCCTCTAGTTCTCACTCATTGAGTTATACATAGTATATCATGTGTAAATTATTCATTTATTCATAATGGTTAATGGGAATCCTTTCATTCTTTCTCTCTTTCTTCTTCTTTCTCAAATTCTCTTTGAAAATGTGTGTATTATTGTTTATCTAGATATCTTATGTGTATTTTCAACACATTTACATGGTATCAAAGCCGACGGACTACTAAGCAAAATCTACACCAAAAATGTTTGCAAGTAGAAAATATTGAAGACAACGGAAATATGGGTTTCCAAAAAGAATTCATTATTACACCTTACAACTATTTTGCATGGAAGGGGAAAATACCCATACATATATGAAAGATATGTTTGTACAGGTTAACCTTTAATACAAATACAAAACTGACATCATCCATAGAAAAATCCAAGTACTTAAATCGCATGGATGAGGCTCTCAGAACAATTTGTAGTCTTATTTCTCTCGATCTCCTTTTTCACATATCTTCCTATAAGACTCCCAATGAAGACTGGACCACCTTGGAAGGTCTCTTTGTAAAAAAGTATGAGATGAGGGGACACTACTGGAGGTGGATATGCTCACATTGGATCCAAAAAGCTTCGATAATATCCAAGATTGCTTTAAAAAATTCAAGTATTTATTGTTGCAGCTCAAATCTTGTGGGGTTGATAAATCAAAGGAGGAGAAAAAAATGGTTCTCACCATTCTATCAAATATTGGTATTGAATCCTCTGTATTCATATCCATATTCCATTCTTCCTGATTTGCCTCTTGAGCCACCTGGAAGATGCCTTCTCTTGAGGACTTTATCGAATCCCTAACACAAGAGAAAACGAAGGTCATCAACATGGGCATAATCAAAGAACCAATGGCACATGCACTCACTATGCATGATGGCAGACACAAATATTATAAGTCTAAATAGAAATATAAATAGAAATTGCATGCACATACGAAGAAGGAAGGGTACACAAAACCCTTCACCGATGCCTTTGGATCCAAAGGGGAAAAGGAGAGAAATGATCGTATTGTCACAAAGGATCCCATCCAGAATCCACATGCATGAAAAATAAAATAGATTTAATGGCTTAAATACTTCAGAAAAACAACCTTGGAGATCGCATCCCCGAGGGTGCCAAGAAGAAAAAGCCAGAAGATCTGAATTCCAAGAAAGGCAATTCTAGCCATGCTTTGATTGCCATCAACTCCTCTCCCGAGACTTGGATCGTATATTCAAGAGCATCACATCACATGGATTCCTCAAAAGAAGTATATTATTCTTTGGATTCATGCAAAGGTCCTCCTATTCTGATGGGGGAAAACTCTTCTATTGAAGTCACCAACAAAGGAAGGATTGAACTCACCAACGGAAGCTTCGAGAATGTGTTGCATGTTCCCAAACTTTTCGTCAACCTTCTCTCTATGTATCAGATGAAAAATTCTGACACTAGAAAGAAATTCATATTCACACCAAATTGCATGGACATATACGACATGAAAACCAACTCAAGGGTTGCTACTGGTGAGGTAAATCATCAGTCTAGATTGTATACTTTTTATGAATTCATTGAACCTGATTCTGATTTACCGCTTACTCATGCTGATGAAAGTAGTAGGGTATGGAATGAAAGGTTTGGAAATTTGAATTTCAGATACATGAAACATCTTAGCAAGCAAATATTGATTGATGGTCTACCAGACATCCATTTCTCCAAGGGAGTATGTGAGGGATGTGTTCTTGGAAAACACCCTCAAGAGAAATTCGACAAAGGAAAGTCTAAGCAAGCTTCTGCACCTTTAGATCTGATCCCTAGTGACCTTATGGGTCTCAACAAATATAGGTTTGTTCTAATTTTTGTTGATGATTTCTCACATTTTAATTGGATCTACTTTATCAGGAAAAAATCCAAGGTCTTTCAACACCTCAAAGATTTCAAAGCCCTGGTTGAGACACAGTCTGAAAACAAGATAAAAGTCCTCCAAACTGATAATGGAGGAGAGTATGTAAATCATGAGATCCATAATATTTTACATGAGGCAGGGATTCAGTTGAAGCACACAGTTCCCTATACTCCATAGTAAAATGGAGGTGTTGAGCAGAAAAATAGTTCTCTAAAGGAGATGGCATCTTGCATGCTGCATGCAAAGTCACTACTGTTGTAGGTGAATCCCCTTGTGGAAAAGTGGATTCCCTCTTGGTCTCTAGACTCCTAAGTCCAAGACAAAAAAGTTCTTAACATGAACACTGACTTTTAGATCTAATCAAGCTAATCAATGAAAGAGAAGGAGAAAGATATGTACCTTATTAGCGACGTTTGTCCTTGCAAAGTCCAGGCTAAGGTCTGATCCTGAGCTCCCTGATAGGTCCTGTCAAACAAACAAAGGTACAAAATAATTCCTAATATATTGATATTAGCTCAAACATAGATCCATCTACTGTAGACAAACTCATATGGAACAAACATAAGTTTGAAATAAACAGGCCAAGCATTGATTATTAATGAGAACAAGTAAAAGTACTTACAATCCTTTGAATGAAGGTGTAGCATCTTCTTCTAGTTCTCCTTGTCCAACCCCTTTGCTCAATCAATCTCCACTGATTTCTTTGATTATATCTCACTCATGAGATCATAAGTTTGATGTAATTCTCAATTGTCATTCTTCTGTCAATACCACTTATAGGCTCATAAGTTTGGCATCAATCCCTAGTCTCTACTGTGCCTTTCACCATGAGAAGGCCTCCTTATATAACCTTGGAGAGGTCCAACCACTTGAGAGATTTTTGGGATGAGTTGAGGATTCCTCTCCTTCAGTTGAGGATCTCCCCTAAGATCATGCCTTGATCATCTATTCAAATCCAACCACCTTCAGGAATTGAGGGATTCTTCCCTTATTTGCCTCAACAAACCCAAAATTTTCTTAGAAAAGGGTAGCGCTCCCCCATAAGGGTGCACAGGGTGCTCAAAAACTCCCCCAAAGAGGCTTAGGGAGCACCAGCACTCCCTGACAGTGGGTAGGGGAACGCTCCTCTCCAAAATTCATTTTTTGTGTGGTTTTTCCAATGGTAAAAAGATTCTACTTCCTGTCAAGTGATTTATGTTCTTTCAAACTAACCTTTGAGGTGTCTTAAGTGTATTTATGATGTCGTTAGAGGCACGACATATGCAATATGTTAGTATGATGTTTGTGACACTTGCAACACTTTTGGTCAAGATGCGACACTTGCGGACAAGATGAGACACTTACAACACTCATAAAGATGAAACTTGCGACACTATCGAAGTGAGTAATTTTGAGGTGTAACAGATTGCCCCTTAAAGTATGAAGTTATAAGACGATGATGAATGAAGTAATTTGTAGACTTTTTATAGCAAGGGTATGGATGTAGAGAAACTGGAAAAAGCTGCACACAATCATCAAACAAATATTATGACATGTTTCAAACCCAAGGCAGGCATACCTATGCTTGAGTTATAAAGACTTTTTAGGTATGGCCGCCATAAAATGCACTGTGGATCCATAATTATATTGAAAAAAGGTGTAGCCACTAAAGATACACTGTGGATATATACTCCTATGACCTGAACTGATCATAGCCACGAAGAATACACTGTGGATCTATACTCCTATGACCTGAACTGATCATAGCTATGAAGAATACACAGTGGATCTACGACATGACAAGACATAGCCATGACCAATACAAAGTGGATCTATGGAACAGTATATGTGTCATAGTTCAAAAGAAATCTTTCGAAACCTGGGAAAAGTACATATAAGAGTGATGACTCAACCTAGGGTCTTCTTACTGATCTCGATGTAGTACGAATCTAACCATCTGAATAGATGTCCTAATGTCGAACATGGTAGAAACCACTTGATTACTGGTCAATGATGTAAACTGTTAACAAGCGCTACAAAGATCACCATTGATGTCAATGATTCCCAAGTTACTCTTGTACATTCCTACGAATGTGAATGAATGAGATGAAGTTGAACATCCGTGGAATCATCCAATTAGGGGTCAATGATGTAAACCCACTGTCGGACGTGAGGAGGCCTGCCATTGAGGCATGCAGGTCCCAAGGTACTAATTGGTTTCTAAGTCTAATTCATGGATAATGTGTTGAATTTGACAGGAATAGACTCGTCGAAGGAGGGCCTTGATGTATCCCCCATCAATGACATGAAACTGACACATAGATGTAATTGGTAGATCAAATGAACATGGACTGACATGGGTATTGAAACAGGATATTTGTGATGGCTGACTCTCGAGGCAGATACTTCCCTTGAACACTGAGGCACGACAATAGAAATGTGACATGGACCAAAAATTGATAATGCAGTGGATGCTGTGACTTTCATTAGGTGACCCAAAGGAGTAAAAGAAACTCAGAGGATTGGCTCAGTGAAGAGGTCCAACAGATAAAAATGCGTGCAAAGACAAAGTGTTGTGTTTTAGGGTGACCATAAAAGTTACTGGTAGTGTTCTCAAAACCTGCTTGGCTTTCTTCCTTCAATTTTTCCCCCATCCAGATAGACGAGTACCTCTTTTTAATTTAACGCGCTTAAGGAGGGTAACACATGCTCGATATGACTCACCTTCAGTAAGTCCCTTTTCCTTTATTTAATGAACTGGAAGAAGTAAGGGTTCAGTCCCATATGGTCCCTTTAATGTATGATTGTTTAATGAGTCCAAAGAAGGTAAACTCAGTGATTTTTCATATTTAGAGAGTCTGAAAAGAACTTAAAGACGACTCCAATGCTGTCCTTTTTCGTAATGTTAGTCTCGCAAGGCCAAAAAAGAGATAAATTACCATTCGAAAGAAACCCTTTCAAACCTTTTAACGAGTGGAAAAGGAAGCAAGATCACTCAGAAATCTTTTCATGTTTATAGAGTCTAAAAAGAGCTCAACGACGACTCCAAGGGGTTCTTTTTTCGTATATCCATATGAGTTTGAAAAAGTGATAAATGTTTACCCGATTGCATTCTCATATATTTATGAGAACGAGAAAGAACAGAGACTAAGCTCAGTATGCCCCCAACTTAAAAGCTAGTGGCTTAACTCAAGAATGATCATCAAAGGATGGAGACATGCCCTCCAAGATTCAATTCATTCACCGAATTTGAGGTTGTTACCAATTTCTCTACTAGACAGAGAAAAAGAATAAGAGTGGATGAAAATAAGGTTCAATAGAGGTGACAGTTTCATTTTTTAACAAGCTTGACACAAAAAAAGAACTATGCTCAGGGTTCCAGGTTCAATCCCTAGGTATCTGTTTCATTTTTTAACGATCTTGCTACAGAGAGGAAAACTATGCTCAAAGCTTTTGTTTAATTTTTTAACGATCTTGCTACAGAGAAGAGAAACTGTGCTCATGACCTCTGTTTCATTTTTTAACAAGCTTTCCACAGAGAGAAAACACTATGCCTATAGACGCTTCTTAATCATGGCTTCCAAGAGAATAACGCTCTGGAAGGACACCATTTCAAGGGACAAAACTCGGTCATGGCTTCCAAGAGATCTTCAATGGATGGAAGAAAATCACTCTGGAAGGAACACATGTCGAGGGCCGCGACAGGGGTAAGGAGATCAGGCTCCAATAACCCTACCGAAGAGATCATCATGTCAACTACCAGATCCAAATCATCTGAAGTTGAAGTCATGGGAGACAACGCCACATAATTGACATGTGGCAGGGGAAATATTGTCTTCATATAAGAATCATTTATGGAGGTAATACAGTCAAGACTGATGAACGAAAGTTTATCAATAGTGACCATTATTCCATCGTGTGGGAAATATATCACACGAAAAAGAGTGGACACAATGGATTTCATGGAATAGACATAATCCCGCCCAAGGAGTAAAGCGAAATCCAAGGGGTCTCGAACTACCATGACATCAATAAAGACATTTTTCCCTCCCAAAGTTACCAAAAACTAAGGAAGGGTCCCTAAAGGTTAACTAGTTCTTCTATTAAAATCTAACTATTCTGTGTAACCGACGCAAGTTGAGGACAACCCAAAGAGTGCCAAGCAACAAAGGACAAAATACTAATGGATGCACCTTCATCTATTAGCATTTGAGGAACGTCCCAACCACAAACCTATACTGTAATCTGGAAAGGAATGTGAGAGGGAAGACGAGGTCCAATTAGCGCACCCCAATAAAAAAGGATGGCCTCATTGCTTGGAGGGGGTTTCACGGGAGAATGAGGAATGCCCCCCAGCATGGTAGATTCTCTATCAATGAGAAAAATGTTTGCAGTATCAGGTTTACTCTCTAGAGGGAGAGTAGGATCGACCGATGATGGGATCAGATCGACAAAACTGGAACTCTTTAGAGGAAGAGTAGGATTGACAGATAATGTAACCAGAGAAATCACTTTGGGACTCTTCGGATGAAGGGTGGGAATGACCAAGGAAGGGACTAGATTAGTCACTTTAGCACTCGTCAAAGGAGGAGTTGGATCGACCGATGACAGAACTGGATCGACCACTTGGGTTTCATTCTCCAAGGGGAGAATGGGGTTGACGGGTGAAAATAATTTGACCTCTTTGGTTTCACTCTGTAATGGGAGAGTGGGGTTGATCAAGGATGAAAATGGATTGACTACTTGGGTTACACTCTTATGATGAAGAGTAGGGTTGATCGATGACGGAACTGGATCAACTACTTGGGTTTGTGGTTCAATCGAGGAGGAAACTAGATTGACCACCTGATCAACCGGACTGATCGGGGATGGAACTGGATTGACCAGTCCATTAACTAATGATGGATTGGATGAAATATTATGATAACCTTTTGGAAGTTGAACTTTTTCGAAAAGAGAAGAAGCCTCATCCATGCGAGGACAAAGGTGAGAATAATGATCACCTTTGCATAGCATACAAGGAAATTTGACAGTTTTCTTCTTCTTACTAACCTTGACATCACTAGTTGATCGGGTATCATCGGCATGACCAGCAGAGGCCAATGATGTGGAGGACCACATTTCTAAGACCTTGCGAATACCAGGGCGATCCCTCAGAAAGTGGTCACCCTTACAAAGACTACAAGGGAATTTGGGTTTCAGATTATTCATTTTAATCTTGTTGACCTCATCAACATGCCCAATACTATTAATAGTAGCTGGTTGTTGGGATTCAACATCTAATGTTGTTGGAGCCTTTGTCCTTTTTAGGCTCTTCTTCTTCTTCTCTTTTCGTTTCTTCTTCTTCTAATTAACCTGGCTACTTGCTTTAAAGATTTCACTAGACGAAGAAGGAGAAAGGGAAGGAGACTTAATGGGTGAAGAAGGAGAAAATTCAACATGAGGTTGATGTGATTAGGTGCAGTTAAAACATTAGGAGGATTTGAGATCACTCGAGTGGGGAACAACGAAACCGATAATCCGATGGTGAGTCCCGTAAGACTCAGTGTGGCAATGTACGAAGGACCAAAGTTTCCAAAAGAAGGAAAGGTATAAGGTTCCCTAGGAGAAGGGGTTCCTCAATTGGTACTCTCATTATTTGATGCCATTGACCCTGACTCAACCTAAGGTCCACTAAGTAACACAACCAACACACGCTATGAATCTAAGAAGAAAACAATCAAACAAAACCTTCCCACAATGAAACCACTAGTTGGTGATGAAATCCAACATCGCGAGATCAAAAAAGGAAGAGGCAGGGATAGAGTAGGTGGATCAGTTACATTGATGACTTGCTTAATGGACTTACGCCTTGGTGCAAGCTTGCACATAGTAATTGTGGATTTATCCTCCAAGGAGCCCGAGTGAGTTTGACCAATGTCTGTTCCAGGTACAATGAGACTTCCCTTCATTGTCACCTTGTGTGAGACCCTAACGATTATGGCTACTAAGGTCACCAACTTGCAGTCATCCCCTAGGCAGTTACAGTCGACAATATAATACAAATGTATGGGTAGAATAACAAGTCCTAAATCAACTCGAGAGGCTCCCACACATAATCATGGGTATACCCTCAAGTGACCCCCAATCTATGATCCGACCACTACAAACAGTTGAACCACGAAGGGGTAATCTTCGCAAATCTCCCAAATGCAACCTCGTGCGTAACCCCTATGTGAGAGGGGGATCCCAGAAAGCCTATACGACAATTGGATTTTCTCTCCCTAACGCAAGATGCTAAGTTTGTTTGATATCTTTGGAAAGTTATCCTTTCAACCTTATTCCAAATCCCTACACCTTAAACTAATGTAGGTTTGCTAACAAAGATGTAAAAAGTCTGATAAATTTTAGTTAAGCATTGATTTTAGTGGTTTTTGTTTACTCAGAGGTGTATGAGAGTGAAGACTGATAATATTATGACTCAGTTCCCAAAACATGCATAAGAAATGATAAGAAATCTTTTCTTTCAATGAATGTCTAATTAAGGGAAGGAGAAGGATTTTCCTTTCACTATCAAACACCAAGATGAAATGACCTCATGCAATAGTATTCAATAAGGAATCCAATTCAATGCTAAAATGTTTGTATGTGACCGATAACCAGTATATGTAAAGCTTCTTATGCTAATCGAACTTCACGAGTTGTGAGATTTAAGCAATCTAGAAGCAAACTTCACATAAACCAAAAGACACCCTTGTTATGATCAAACAAGAAACAGAAATCCAAAAAATCAAAAGGAATGAGAAAGATCTTGGATAATATGACTCAAAGATCAGAAAGAAAAGTACAAAAAACCTTTGAAACTCCTTACAAAGTTTTCACTCACTCAGATAAACGAGAAGAAAATGACAAATCGACTCCAAATCATGAAGGAAAAATTGCAAAGTAAGGACAAATGTCAAAAAATCCAAACAAGAGATGATTAATCTTTAGAAAACAAATAATTGGAGGCTAAACAAGGACACACTAAGATAGCATAATCCTTGAGTAGATGAATCAACAAAAATACTGAGAAGAAACCAATTTCTAAGAAGATTTTTGCAGAAAAAGGGGTAGCGCTCCCCCAAAAGGGGACACAGAGAGCTCCAAAACTCTGTGGAAGACTGCAAGGGAGTGCCAACGCCCTAGTGATAACAACAGGGGAGCGCTAGCCTCTAAAAACTCATAATTTTCCCCATAAATCCAAAAAACTCAGAGAAAATGCAAGAATTCAAAGTGTAAGATGGATCCAAGAGCCAACAATCACATCTAAGGATCAGAGACATTCATGGAGAAGGTCAAAGAGTGAGCAAATCAATACAAGAAAAGATTGGGGAAAGGAAACAAATCAGAGCTCTTCCCTAGTGTGGTTGCCAATTTATGTTGTAGGTGAATTGTAAGTTTTAAACCTGCGAAGTAAAGCAATGCATATAGATTCTTAAGCAATACAGAAATTAATCAATGGCTCATACACAGAGTACACAGAGATTTTCACTGGAAACCCTCAACCGGGAAAACCCTTCTTATTTTCATTATATCGAATTTAACCATTCGCCATACAATATATACAATGTTTTTAGGTATTCCGTAGATACCAAAACCCTAATCCCTTAATCCGGGATTAATTTACTAATCAGCTAAAAATATCAAAATCCGCTAAAAATAGCAAAAACTGCCCAAAAACAAATTTCGGGATGTTACCCTGAACGCTGCACATAACCAGGGGGGGGCATACTTGCCCCCCCCTGGGACCCCCCTAGGAAGCGCCCGACACAACGACAGAGCTCTACGTGAAGGGATCGCCAGACGCAGTTGTCGTATCTGACGCACCCACACACACACATGCAAAGAATATAACACATACCCAACATTCTCCCACTTGTTGTTTTCTTTGCATCCATGGGTCCAGGGGATTATATATTCAACAATCGAGGGCAGCAATGCCCATTGTTACTCTA
>JASDQU010242684.1:46922-66582 GCA_032191745.1 Picea mariana
GGATTATAATTACGCTATTACTGATTCACCCCCCCTCTCAGTAATCCATCGTGTGGCATGCCTAGAGTGAATTTGTGATGAATAGTGAGCAAGAATGAAAAATCTAATGCATACATTTCTACAAACACTTCATATGCATCCTCATACAATATTCTAAGTTGTTTGTATTATAAATTTATACAAACATTTCCTCAAGGCTCAACTCGTTTCTATAGCCTATATCATATTGTACAATGTACTACTTACTATGTAGTATGCTAATAACAGAAAAATGATGAAAGATAGTTATCCATATGGCCATTTTTCATCGTGAAAATCAATTAACCAAAATTTTCCACAGTCCACTCCAGGTTTTTCCTAAACGACCATATATTACTATTTCAACCCAATTATAACCAAACACATAAGAACCTAGGTCCCAAATCAACCTTACTAAATATACTCTCATTGTTGTTCCAGATTCAGTTCACTATTGTTCTAGATTTAGTAATTTCCAATTCAATTCAGTTTTCTATCAGTCCATATTTCCGTTTTGTTCAGTTACACAAATGCATGATCTATTATTATATAAGGGCTCCAATCCCTAGAGGATAGGTATTTAGTGTGGAAGCATGAATATATGAGTAAGTGTGAAAAGTTCAAGGAGGAGTGTACATGCATACAAGCCATGACCATTATCCAATTGGGATGCATTAACTCAGGCACTTCTATCCATTTGATTAGGCAGAAGGATTAGGGTTTGAGGATGCTTTAGAATTCTTGCACGTTTCCAATTTACTATTTTTAGATCTGCAAGTTTGTTGTTCATATTATCAGTAATATGTGTTTGTAGGTGAATGTACTCTATATATATTATTTGTAAGTGAATGTACAAATCATCATCACTGTTTGACATGACACATCAGGAAAAATTTAAACATGGCACAAATAACAACATCTCATCACTCATATCATATGACATAGAAAGGTCCCAATAGAAAATAATGGACCATTGTACTCTGTAATAGTATAATACATCAAGGATCTGGGATAAACCCAAGATGACAAGAAAAAACATGTGGTAAAATTCACATGCACAATGTATAACAACGTGGAACTTCCAATCTATATTTCTATGATTGTATCTAAGAATGAATGTATCCATACAATTTCTCATGAGTCATGGAACACACTTCTATACAAAATAGATTATCAACCTAAAAACAACCTATAATAGGAAAAACAGTTTTTAAAAATGTATTTTTATTGATGTGTCATTATTTTGAGCCAATAATAATATGCAAGATGAAAATGACTTGTTGTATGCTAAAGTGATTTATTTTTAGATAAGTATTGTTGGTTTTGTAACTCGTTGAGAAGAATTGAGTTCTTAAAATTGATATATCTCTTGTATTTGTGTTGACTTTCCAAATGGATGACTAATTTTATATTATTTTTCTCATGCAGGTTTCACTTTTGGTTTCTATATCAATTTGAAATTTTAATTGTGAAAATTTCAGTGAGATGTCAAACAACAATCGTGGAAAGAAAACATCAAAACATAGGTATGCATTTTCTTACTTTCAAAAGACTCAATCGAAGAACCCAAATTATCTTCATGATTCAATATATTTTGAGCAACCCATCAGTAAAAGTCAAAGAGATGTCAACTCTTATGAGAATGCATCTAACATCCATATAATAGATGATCAAATAGGTTCCTCTCGTGTTCAAATTGAGATTCTTTCACCAGAAATTGGCAATAACAATGTTGAAGGTTTTTCCTTGGAAGTCAACACAAACCATTCACAATCACAGAAAAGGAAAAAAGGCCAAGGACATAGGGAGATAATTCCAATCGAAATGGGTCTCAAAAGTTCCATTTATTGAACCAATACCTCCAAAAAATGAGAAAGGGGCTTCATGAGAAGTTAGATGCATTAAATGTAGTTGGAAACTTGGAAAAACAGTAAAATTGCAGATGAAAATAGATACAATAGAGAAGCATGCAAGAAAGGTGTATGATAAGGAAATTGTAAATGGCGAGGATAAATCTATTATCAAATGGAAATATTCTGAGGAATGTCGACATGTCAAATATGAAGAAGAATATAATAAATACTTAATCAGTAAGAAAAAACTTGAGGCAAGTGGAGGAACAATCACATCTCTATTTGGAAAGACGATGGAAATAATTTTTTTATCCAAGACGATGCAATTAAGCATTGTATTTCACATCTTATCTAGAGGTCGTCCTATGACAGATTTTCCAGATTACAAGAACTTTATATCTTTTATTGAAGTGTCAAATTTTCCATCTTCTCATTGGTCGGTAACGAGTGGTTGGGAATGGGAAAAATATCTAGCTCAAGTAGAAAAGGATGATTTGAAAGATAATATTGCAAATGCTATGTTTTTTTCATTGTCTTTGGATGAAGTTACGGTTGTTGATAATACTTCATGGATCTGCATGCGCATTTATATGGTTAATGATCATGTTAGGCATTCATATTTACTTTGGATTCATAAAATGAGGGAGAATTCTACAAATCAAAATATTTATGAACTTGTCATCAAGACTTTGAAGTAAATTGGTGGTATGGATCATTTATTGATTGAAAAAAGGTTGGTATGTGTTGGATAAGATGGAACAACATTCATGCAAGGGAAAATGAATGGCCTTTGTGTCAAACTACAACTATAAAATTCACCATTTATGATTAGTATTCATTGTATGGCTCATATAATGAATCTTTAATTTAAAATAGTAAGAAAGTTTCCACTGGTTTCAAAAGTTGAAGATCTGGTACGTGAAACTCATGCATACTTTTGTCGTAGTCCCAAGTGATTTAAAGAGTTTCAACAATTTTTTGAGGGTGTTACAAATGGAAAAACACTACTAAAAGATGTCGATACAAAATGGACCTCATTGAATGGACTAGATCAAAGACTATTTAGTGAGTATCAATCCTTAGTATGGGTGATGTATGAACATCGCTTCAGTGTAGACAAAGCTCAAGATCGTCTCTTTCAATTAATTGATATAGAGACATTATTAACATTGGATGGAATTATTCCTATGCTTTATGAAATGAATGTCCTTGTGAAAATGTCTCAGAGTCGTACAATGTATATTGAAGAATACATACATACAAGAAAATTAACATTTATTCAATTGGATAATTTGTATATGATCCCAAATTCTTTCACAGGTCCAGCATTTAAAGGTTGGACTACTATCATCGATATAGAAAACATTTAAAATTATTTGAAGTTTGATGGAAAAAGAATATTGTGTATGGAAGTGAGAGGGTATATGGTTCCATTTAATTATGTTAGTAATATGGGATGAATTACTAAAGAGTTCCATGTTTCAAGAGACTAATTCAACAATGTTGTGATTTCAGTGAAGCGCAACTTGATAGAATATGAAAAATCACTAGCATTGGAGATAAGGGAACAATTTTCTTGACATGAATTATTGGAGGCCATGTATGTGGTATACCCTCAATATTGGAATCCTGAACACAATAGAGAGGCTAAAAGATTTGACTTTTTAGCAAAATAAAAAATTTTAGTGCACCAATTTGGCAAGAATCGCAATGTACAAGGAGAAGAGATTGAAGGTATATTAGATTCATAAAAGTTGTATCAAAAGCCCAATCTCTTTGTTCAAACAATTTTATCTCAATATTGTGGTTTGGAGAAACCTATAGAACATGGTGCAATAACAATATTATGGACTAAATTAGTTGAAATCCAATACCTAGAAGAAAACATGTCAGAATATTTCAAATTAGCAGATTTATGTCAAACCATGATTTTGGGATCGGTAGAGGATGAGAGAATGTTTAGTGCACTATAATTCTTGAATTCAAAGTTGAGGAACAAGATTGATAAAAATATGGATACATGTTTAATATTATATGTAACAATGTATGACATAAACAATTTTCCATTCGATAGAGCACTAGCTCTTTGGTGATAATATTGTGATAGAAGGGGAGAATACAACACAACAAATTCCTGTTGAACTTGATATGGAATATAATCTTTTGGAGGCTCATAATAATAGTTCATGTACAAATTTTCATGTTCATAATATATAAAATGAGGGTCGACATGTTGATTTGAACTAGGATATTAATATACCCCAAGATCTATCTAAACCAATATACATGAGGGGACTCTTATTTTGACTTACATGTTCCATTAATGATTGGAGTTGTATAAATAATGAATGGAATGGAACATGTGATGTGATTCTTGTTAGTTTATTGACTTAATTGTTCCTCTATTTTTGGAGTACATTGGAAAAAGGTAATTCTTTATGGGAGAAATATTACCATCTGTAAATTTGAGATTGCATTTAAGGTAAAAATAGGTTCTACATTTTGTATTAAATATTGTAACATTGAAGCTAGATTTATTTGATCCAAGCTATTTTAAGTTTGATGGTTTGATATTTAACTAAGACATTGTCTTTTTCCTATTTTTGATAGGAAATGAAGATGGAATTTGATGAAATTGAGACCTATCTCTTTACATAGATAATGTCCTAGTATTAAAGGATAAAAAACTAATTAACAAGACTTTTTCTAAGAAAGATGGGCTCATTCAAGACTCAAGTGCATGAAACTTCTTCGATTTGTAACTTTGATATTTTGGCAAATTGTAATGGTTTGTTTGTTGTTTGCATTTGGACTACTTTTTCAACTTTGTAAGTTTGGTTTTATTTTGATTAAAGATTGTTTTAGTCCCTTGAATGCTTCTAGTTCTCATTTGATGCTTGAATCAAGCTTAACTCATTTATAGTAGCTTTATTTGTTTATTTAGAATATATTTTGTTTATTTTTATTTTCTTTGAGAAGACATGTTTGTATTCATAAAAGGAATGAGCCATGAATTGATAAGTGAAGAGAAAAATAGTCTATGTACTGGCCTACTAGATTCCTATGCATTCATCGTAGAACATATATTGCCAATGAGACCAACATTCCTCTAATGCATTTATAATTTTAATGTCATGAATAAAAAAAATTTACATGTAGACTCTCAATAAATTTTTTATGAATCATTGAAATGATTTGTAATCTAGTATGGTTATTTCAAAGGAAATCAAGCACAAACTATGCATAAACATTGAGTCTTTTGACACTGATTCATATGTTGAGACTGTTATATATTTCCTTCTGACACTACTTCATGTGCTTACCCAAGATAATCAATAACTACTCAAACTATGATCATTTTTTAGACTGTTATAGATTTGTTTCTCACTGAACAATTCTAAATCTAAATGTTGAATTAATCCTTCACCACTAAACCACTCCTTGTGGAAAATAAAACACTAAGATGAAATGAATTAAACTATATATATTAATTTTTCAAGAAGTTAAATCCTCTCAATATATATACTCTATGATTGCATAAATAAAATTTGCACTTCAAAGAAATTGTAACTTCATTAAATCATAAATCCACAATCACACCTCCATCTAGATATGGCTCAACAATAAACAATATATAACTTAATCTATGATATCATTTAGTGAGATGGTTGAGATGTAACAACAATACTAATCATCAAGTGACAAGGACTAACTGAACCATTCAGGAAATATTACACTTTCAAGATAGCAAACTGTTACAACAACAATTGCAATCTATTCAACAACATCAATCCAAAAATAATTACTGCTTCAACAACATTAATTATATAGACTGCAGACAAAGGTTAATTTTTTTATTTATCATGTGACATGCACAGGAAGAGAAAACTAAGAATCGAATGAGGAAATCTCTGTTTGGAGGTGGGCCCTTGCCTCCAAACAAATATTCCTCTAAAAAAACTAAAAATAATTAATCACTAACAAAAATTTAGTTGAACATTGCCACTTCTTATTAAGAGATTAAATTTCTAGATACAATGTTAATTCTCCAGTTCTCAAAGGAAAAACAAGGACTATATCCCTACCATAAACACTTTGTAGATATTTTAAACCATTCCATGTTATCAGAATAAAATGAAACTACCAGTAGTTTGAATAGTCTTGACAATGTTTTGATTCTCAAGTTGTTCATAACTTCTTAAAATATATACTGTTAAGATTACAATAACAAAAATTAGAAACTTAGAAATTGACGCTCCAATTTTTATCCAATTACGTGGCAGGTTGCATGATTCCCTAGATAATTTGTGCTAATTCCTGTCTCCATAAGATCTCCCTCTGCCAGCTGGATATGTTATATCCACGAAGAGAGTCAATCGGTGGTGCCATAGTATTCTTCGTGCATGTTTCAGCCAGGTGTTTCAGTACCAGTGGTCCATCTGGAATCATATTTGCATTCATTCTTATTAATTCATCAATAATTACCCAAATTAGGAAACATCATCCTAGTTTACAAGTACTCTATGAATTAACATAACACAATCATCAATGAATAATGAATTATGAATTGTACCTTCTCYAKGGACCAWGATYGATGTTCTCATAGGAAATGTAAACAATAGGGTCCAGGGATGAATTAATACAAGAGAATGAGAAATGATAAGGAAAAAGGGGAAATTTTAGCACCCAGCATCTCCCCCCAACTGCACCATTGCATTTCCCCAAGCAACTTCAAAGTTCACTCACTCAGAATCAGAGTCTGAGTCAGGGCATGAACTTTTCCAATGCAAATTAGAAATATTGTAGGATGATGCAACATTATCTTCTAAATTCCTATAGCACCTCGAATAAATCACTTCTTCCCAACATTCCTTTTCAGTCTTCTTAGTCAATTTGTACTTATGTTGATACTTCTTTGTTGGCATCCAAATAAGAGGGAAATGACATATAAGCCCCAACCACTGTGGACCACAATTTTGAATGCACTCAATATCAATAGGAACTGGAGACATAACATATGTAAAATTGTCATGACTATAGGGATCCTTGGTCCTCAAGGCTATAGAGGATGCTTCTCATCTAAATATTCTACCTTCCAGTGTAAATATTTTCTGATCATTAGTTGTTTTAACACAAGAATCTATGAAAAGCCTTTGAAGGTCTATCACTTTTCTAGTTCTATATGATGAAGAGAGTAGATGTTGATGTATATTAAAAACAATAACATGAGTACATGGTTCACCCCTAATCAATAATTTTTCTTCTCCTTCATTCTTCTAGATTGTGTGGAAGTCATTCCACCATTTTTCCCGATTGTTCACAAAAGAAGTGAAGGCTCTCAACCACACATATCCTACATAGGGAAAATGATTAAATTTTATATCCAACAGGAAGGCCTGTTCATGAAAATAAATCTCACACAAGAAATGATGATTTGAGAAATCACTCTGGGAGAAAGTTTCTAAAAACTCAAAGGCACTAATCATTTTATAAGGCCTTTCTTCCTTAATATCTTTAATCTTAAAAAATGTGAATTGTTCATGAAGGAAGATCAAGTATGATGGAGAAGGGATTCTACAGCCTAACAACTCTTCTTCTAACAAATACATTTGATTTTTATCCTGTTGCAAAATATGGCACTTAGCTTGCAGCTTCTTCAACTCTTTCAATTCCTTCTTCATTTCTTCCCATTTAAATTTTTGAGATGTCAAAAATTCAACGTATTTCTCCCCGAGGTCTTGTATTTCCTTTCTGTGGGTTGGAACAGGAATCATTCCTTCTCCAAACATGGCAACCTATTTCTTCCATTTATCAATGTCTTCCAGAAAAAAGATAGTATTATCTTCATTGCCATGATGGTCAACTTCTTGTTCATCCTCATCATTGATTTCTAGAAGAATTTGAGCTTGTGTCATTGGTTCTTGTGTAACAATGACTTTATCTGGATGTGGTAATTCCTCTTCCTCAACCACTAGTTCTTGTGTGATAGTTTTTTCTTTTGTGGCCTCATCATATTTTTTATTTAAATTAGGTACCATTGGTTCTTGTGTAGCAGTGATACTCTCAGGCTGGGTTAGTTCAACACTCTTAGCCATCAATGGTTCTTTTGTTACAATGAAAACTTCATTTATATCCTTATTATAATGTGTATTTAAATCAGATACCACTGGTTCTTGTGTTACAATGGCATTCTTAGGTGTTTCAACAATCTTCTTTTCTTCTTCCTTAGCCACTGGTTCTTATGTGGCAGTGGGTTTCTTTCTATTTGTTTCCTTAGCCAACTCTTCCTATCTTCTTATTAGTAACAAAGTTGAGGGATCAAGAAGGGTCACCTCATACCCATCCAATCTATAAATATCCCCACACTCAAGACACAAATATTCCTTAAATGTTTCATGTGTTTCAGCCTTCTCTGATGGCACAGTCTATCCTCCTAAAAGATGGGTTGCTTGCACTAATAAATCCAGATCATGAATCAGACGCCTTTGGGATCCCTTTTCTTATTTTAGAATTTCCAATTCCCCCATAATCCTCTTAACTTCTCTTTTCAATTGATCATTCTAAAAAAAGGGAATGAATCTGACTTTTACCTCTTTCAACAAAAGATTCTTGTGTTTCAAAAACTCTTTGATTTGGGCTCAGGTTGTCAATTGGTTCTTGTGTTACAACGATAGCTTCTTGTTGTTGTTCATCACTCAGAGGTTCTTGTGTAACAGTGGGTGAAAGAGGATGTATCACATGAATCTCAATTTCTACCATTTTTAGTTTAGCTTCCTCTGTTGCGACAACAACCCTGGTTCTTCTCCTTATACTTGGGAAAGTTGATGGAAACGTTGGAAATGGCATCTTCCTCCTTAATAGATTTGGAACTATTTGGGGAGGTTTATATGAGACAATTTCAACTTCATAATCATGGGGAACATGGGAAGAATCATCATGTAAAGCAGATGATTCTTCCTGCAACTCAATTACATTCTCTCTTGGAATCACTATTTCAACATCCTGAATCTATTTTGGTGGATTTTCTTCCCTTTTAGGTGACGATGACCTCTCCACACTTAATTCCTTCATTTAATATCCATAAGGAATCTATTTATATGTTCCTTCCCTTATTTATGCCATGGGTTCTTCCACACTCAATTATTTTTTTGTATCCCCTCCTTCATATTGTGTTGGTTGATTCTCCTCGATCAACTACACATTTTCCTCTGCTATAATGTTAGGTAATTTTTCAGAGTTTTGGTGCAGAGATTCCTCCATATGCAATCCAATATGTTCCATATGTACATCTTCTACAATCGCAACTCCAGCTATATCCCTCATTTTTATATCACCACTTCCCTATTCTATTTCTCCATCAACATTATCATTTCCCAACTTTTCATAATTCCTTCTCTTTCATCTCTTTCCCTTTCTAAAATACTCCTGTAACTACGTCCTACCTCCTCTTATGATTCATTTCCATCATTTCCATCAACTTATATTTCTCCCCTAGAAATGAATTGAGCCCATGTATGGTTTTGTAGTTCCAAGGATCTCAACACTATTAATTTTATCAGACAGTGTTGTGTGACAAAACCTTGGGGAAAATGAGATTGTCTTACATAATGTGCCATATTATGCAGAAGATTCTAATAGATAATAAGGCATATTTATCAATGAGCCATGACGAAGGTGTGAAACCAAAAAAAAATATTATGCATAAACAACCTTGTACCTACCTTCACATGTAATATATTTCTTCAAGAAAACAACAACCTGGTCCCAAGGTTGAGGTAAAGACTCTATTTTTGTGCCACGCCCTCTAGGATGCACTTGCTCTCCTTCCTCCAAGAAATTGGTCTTTGCATTAGGAATGGTTTTCCTTCTTCCAAACCATTTTCTTCCAGTGTTGGGAAGCCTCGTAATAGAGCATATAACCACCTATGTTACACTAATATCCAAACCTCTAACACGTGAATGGGTTTCTGTTAAATTCTAAGAGAATTCTAGGGAAATATCACTATCAAACCTGTCCAACGACTCAAAATATGCTACCCACCCTGCATCTTCAAATAATTTGTAGACTTTTGGGTGCTAACGCAGGGCATCGAGTGTTATTGGTTCATGACAGAATGCAAATCCTCCCATGTTGAACGTTCTTCTATGTAATTAGTTGTTACAGTATTGCAAAGGAGTTTCAGGTTCAAAATTCCAAACAGAGACCTAAGAGCTTCAACATGCATGAGCGCGCAGGAACAATGGAAGGATATTTGTTGGTATTTTTGGAAGGTGGTGGTGATTTGAATTTTGTGGGAAAAATCAACCTGACAACCATGTTGATTGAATGTTTATGGCAGAGGTTGGTTAATTTATTCAGTGATGATGGGATACCCCCCAACTTGAAATGACGGTATTGGTCATCGGTTGGTGATGTGGAAGGGCGTGGAATGGTCATTATTTCATAGTATCATGTCAAACACATGTCACAGTGACCAGTCATACATGTAGGTTGTAAACCATAGACACGTACATGTGAGCACTGACCGACGAAAAGTAGAATTTGAGGTGGTGATTACGTTCAACTTATCAGTACCTTCCATTAATAATTACTTATTACTGATGGCTACATATGAAAATGGTGGAGTAACTCTGCCAGCTGGATATGATGGAATCGGTGGGGCCATGGCCCATAGTATTGTTTGTGTGTGTTTCAACATGGTGTTTCAACACTAGCATATCTGCATTCATTCTTATTAATTATGCATAGTATTTTTTGTGCATGCAACGTGTTTCAGCTAGGTGTTTTAGCATGATTTTTCAGCACCAGCATATGTGCATATATGTACATCTCTGTGGTTTACAGGTATGACTGTTTAATTACCCAAATTAGGACTAAGGAAACATTATCCTAGTTTACAAGTTAACTATGAATTAAGTTTTAACATAACACAATGTTGAATGAATAATGAATTGTACCTGCTCTAGGATTGATGTTCTTGTAAGAAATGTAAACAATAGGGATGAATTAATAAAAGAGAATTATATGAAAATGGCATAGAAATGATAAGGAAAAAGGGGTAATTTTAGCACCCTACAATATCTCACTTGAGTATATTAACATAGTATTCTTTGTGCATGTTTCAGCATGGTGTTTTAGCATGTTATTTCAACACCAACATATTTGCATTCATTGAACATTCTTATTAATTCTGCGTAGTCTTCTTCATGTGTGCAGCGTGTTTTAGCATATTTTTCAGCACCAACATATTTGCATTCATTATTATTAATTCTACATAGTCTTCTTCATGCATGGAGCGTGTTTCATCATGAACCAAGTGTTTCAGCACAGTGTTTCATTGCCAACATATTTTCATATATGTACATCTATGTGGTTTACAGGTAAGACTGTGTAATTACCCAAATTAGGACTAAGGAAACATCATCCTAGTTTACAAGTTAACTATGAATTAGGTTTTAACATAACACAATGTTGAATGAATAATGAATTGTACCTTCTCTAGGATTGTTGTTCTGATAGGAAATGTAAAAAATAGGGATGAATTAATACAAGAGAATGAGATGAAAATGGCATGGAAATTATAAGGAAAAGAAGGCAATTTTAGCACCTAACAATGTCTCACTTGACTATATTAACATAGTATTCTTCATGTGTGTTTCAGCATGATGTTTCAACATGGTGTTTTAGCACAAACATATCTGCATTCATTGAACATTCTTATTAATTTTGAATATTCTTCTTCATTCATGCAACATGTTTCATAACGATGTTTCAACACCATCATATATGCATTCATTCTTATTAATTCTACATAGTCTTCTTTGCGCGTGGAGCACGTTTCATCCTGAGCCAAGTGTTTCATCATGGTGTTTCAACACCAACATATTTGCATATATGTACATCTCTTTGGTTTACATGTATGACTTGTAAATGTGTTGAACCTGCACATAATAGATCTAGCTAAATAATAATACACACATTTGTAGAGGGAATTTGAGAAAGAAGAAGGAGAGAAAGAATGAAAGAATTCTCATTAACCGTTATGAATAAATGAATAATTTACACATGATATACTATGTATAACTCAATGAGTGTGCACTTGAGGAGAAAAAATGCGCCATAGTGGTGGTCTAGAGTGATCTTAGGAGTGAACTTCCGCCTAGTCTAGTCTCTCAGGAAGTTACGGGAGTGAATTGCCACCTAGTTGAGTTAACTAGTCAACTAGTCTTCAGTTAACTCACTGAACAAAGAGTAGTGAGGAGTTAACTCAAGAAATCAAAGGTAATGCACCATTATATTGATGATCCCAAGGAAAGTGCGCATTATCTGGTGATGATCCCAATGTTGCATGGTGACAAAACCAATGCAACATCTAAACTGAACTGAACTAGTCAAATTGAAGTGTCAATTGAAAGAGAATATTCTCCATGTGGAATATTCTCCCCTAAAATATAGGAGACTATATAATGACTAATTATGACTAATAAACAAGGAAAAACCTTAGGAAAAATAAATCCTAGGTGTGTGTGAAGTAACTCCAATACCCCCCCCGAACATCACTATGGTGAAAATAAAGAATGGGTCTCGACAACGAGGCTATGTTAGGTACCCAAATAAAAAAGATACATTGAAATAAAGTGAGGAAAGAGGGAAAACCTCATGTGAAAACCCTCCCCTCAAGGTACAATGTATGTAAAAGAAAGAACTACATTTGTGGAAACTGTGTCCTTCAGTCCAAGACAACTTTGCAGAGAATGGAGCTTTTTCTTAGTGAAGGTCTTGGTGAAGATGCATGTCGTATGTTCTACTAAAGGACATAACTATAAGTTGATTATCCCCTCATGTAATAAGTTGTTAGAAGGAGTTAAACTCTCATGCACGCACATTAGAGAGTCATTAAATGTATCATACTATGTCATCTAAGATGTAGTGCACGTGGATCTCGATGTTCTTCATTCATTGCCTCTGAACTGGATCTCTCCAGAACTTTAGAGTGCTTTGGTTGTCACACTAGATAATGATCGAATGATGAAACTCAATGTCTAACTCAGTGAGAAAATGTTGTAGCCACATATCCTTAATGGTTATGTTAACTACCCCTTTGTACTCTTCCTCAGCTGAAGATAGAGAAATGGCAACTAGCTTCTTGCTCGACCAGTAGATAGGCCTAGAACCAATACTGAGTGAGTAACCAGATGTGGACTTGTGATTAGTGCTATCGCCATCCCAGTCAGAATCAGTGAATCTGATGATATATAATGTAGAGTCTACTGCATAATTAATCCCAAAGTTGATGGTGCCATGTACGTATCGAAGGACACGGTTTGCAACCTTCCAATGTAGCTCATGCGACTCCTGCATGAACCTGGAAAATGCGCCAAATTCATAGGAAAGTTCTGGTCTAGAGTGTGTGAGATACAACAAGATACCCACTAGCTTTTTGTACAGTGTGTTTTCAACCAGTGGAGTCTCCCCGCCATCCTAAAGTTTGACTCCTGATAAGAAAGGAGTCGGAGCAGACTTGGAGTCTGTCATGTGAAATCTCTCAAGGAGATTTTGTGCATACTTGGCCTGAGATAGTTTGATGCTTGATGCATCCTGACTGATATTGAGTCCAAGGAATAAGTGTAGTGGATCCATGTCCATGATAAAAAATATGTCATGTAGAATCCTCTTGAGTGCATCAATTGTTGAAGTCGAGAAACCGGTGATCAACAAATCATCAACATACATAACTAAAAGTACAAGTGAATCAACCGTCCTGAGCATGTAGACATTCGGGTATGATTTACAACATACAAAGTTCTGTGACAACAAGTAGGATTCCATATTGGCATACCATGCTATCAGAGCCTGCTTGAGGCCATAAAGGGACTTCTTTAGTCGACAGAACAAAGATGAGTCCTTAATAAATTCTCGGGGCTGCTCCATGTAGATCTCCTTAGAGAGATCACCATGAAGAAATGTAGTCTTCACTTCCATATTATGGACTTCCCATCCCTTGGCTGCCGCAATGGAAAATTCCAATCGTATGGAATCCATCTTCGCTACTGGAGCGAAGGTCTCATCATAGTCAATACCATGAACCTGTTGAAAGTCTTTTGTGACAATCCTGGATTTGTATATACTAATATATCCATCTACTGTGCTCTTGGTCTTGTAGAACCATCTGCATCTGACAATTTTCCTCCCAAAAGGAAGGGAAACCAGATCCCAAGTCTGGATCTTGAGGAGGGATTTGTACTCCTCCTGCATGGTAGATTCCCAAAAGGTATTTCCAGTAGGCTTGCCATAAGTCTGTGGATATGAGGAATGAACCAAAAAAATATTCTTGGAGTGAAATGGTTCAGTGGTAGTGAGTGAAATAGGAGGCTCCTTGAAATCAGATCGATTCCTCCTAGTATCGACTTGATCACTAATGAGATCCCCTGCATCCTGAGGAGTAGTCTGTTCCAGCTTAGGCCTCTACTCTAGCTCTGCAACTGCATTTGTATGCTCTGAATCTACATCCAATTGTATTGAATCTGAATCTAAATCATATAAGGCCTATGAATCATAAATCGTGCGTGAAGAAGAGTCAGCATGTGCATGTTCATCATCTCAGATAGGTGGAAGAATGAAGGTGTCTGGATGTGGTTGTTGAGGTGCATGCGATACACTTTCCTCAAATTTGACACTTCGCTCAATGATGAGTCGGTTTGAGGAAAAATCAATAAACCTATATCCCTTCACACTATCAGGGTATCCAAAAAAAAGGCACTCGGTTATCTATGGATCAAGTTCCTTCCTCTTTTCAGAGGGAATCCGGGCCCATGCACGTGAACCAAAAATGAAAAAGTGGGTCAGTTCCAGTTTGAGGCCACTCCAAGACTCGTAGGGGGTATTATCCTTGACATATCTATGGGGATATATGTTTTGGATGTATGTTTCATAATTAAGTTCTTCGACCCATAGTCTCTATGGTAGTTGTTACACCTCAAAATTACTCACTTTGATAGTGTCGCAAGTGTCACCGTTACGAGTGTTGTAAGTATCGCATCTTGTCTGCAAGTGTCACTTGACCACAAGTTTTGAAAGTGTCACAAACATCATACTTCCATATTGCATATGTCGTGCCTGTAACAACATCATAAAGACACTTAATGCACCTCAAATATTAGTTTGGAAGAAGAGAAATCACTTGACAGGAAGTACAAGCTTTTTACCATTGGAAAAATCCCTCAAAAAATGAATTTTGGAGAGGATCTCTCCCTTACCCACTGTCAGGGAGTGATGGTGCTCCCTAAGCCTCTTTGGGGGAGTGTTTGAGCACCCTATGCACCCTTATGGGGGAGCTCTACCCTTTTCTGAGAAAATTTTGGGTTTGTTGAGGCAAATCAGGGAAGAATCCCTCAATTCCTGAAGGTGGTTGGATTCGCGTAGATGGTCAAGGCATGATCTTAGGGGAGATCCTCAACTGAAGGAGAGGAATCCTCAACTCATCCCAAATATATCTCAAGTGGTTGGACCTCTCCAAGGTTATATAAGGAGGCCTTCTCATGGTGAAAGGCACATTAGAGACTAGAGATTGATACCAAACTTATGATCCTATAAGTGGTATTGACAGAAGAATGAAAATAGAGAATTACATCAAACTTATGATCTCATGAGTGAGATGTCATAAAAGAAATAAGTGAAGATTGATTGAGAAAAGGGGTTGGACAAGGAGAACTGGAAGAAGCTTATACACCTTCATTCAAAGGATTGTAAGTACTTTTACTTGTTCTCATTAATAATCAATGCTTTGCCTGTTTCTTTCAAAATTATGTTTGTTCCATATGAATTTGTCTGAAGTAGATGGATCTATGTTTGAGATAATCTCAGTAGAGTAGGAATTATTCTGTACCTTTGTTTGTTTGACAGGACCTATCATGGAGCTTAGGATCAGAGCTCAGCCTGGACTTTGCAAGGACAAACGTCGCTAATAAGGTACACATCTTTCGCCTTCTCTCTCATTGATTAGCTTTATTATATCTAAAAGGAAGTCAATGTCCATGTTAAGCACTTTTTTGTCTTGGCCTTAGGAGTCTAGAGACAAAGACGGAATCCACTTGTCCGCAGGGGGATTCACCTACAACAGAAATTGGTGACCACACTAGGGAAGAGCTCTGATTTGTTTCCTTTCCTAGGTCTTTTCTTGGATTTCTTTTCTCACTCTTTGACATTCTCCATGAATGTCTCTGATCCTTAGATGTGATTGTTGGCTCTTGGATCCATCTTACACTCTGAATTCTTGCATTTTCTCTGAGTTTTTTGGATTTCTAGGCAACATTATGAGTTTTTAGAGGCCAGCGCTCCCCTTCGCTTATCACTAGGGTGTTGGCACTCCCTTGCAGTCTTCCACAGAGTGTTGGAGCTCTTTGTGTCCCCTTTTGGGGTAGTGCTACCCCTTTTTCTGCAAAAATCTACTTAGAAATTGGTTTCTTCTCAGTCTTTTTGTTGATTCATCTGCTCAGGGTTTATGCTATCTTAGTGTGTCCTTGTTTAGCCTCCAATTATTTGATTTCTAAATACTAATCATCTCTTGTTTGGATTTTTTGACATTTGTCCTTACTTTGCATTTTCTCCTTCATGATTTGGAGTCAATTTGTCATTTTCTTCTCATTTATCTGAGTGAGTGAAAACTTTGTAAGGAGTTTCAAAGGTTTTTTGTACTTTTCTTTCTGATCTTTGAATCATCTTGTCCAATCTCTTTCTCCTTCCTTTTGAGTTTTTGGCTTTCTGTTTCTTGTTTGATCATAACAAGGGAGTCTTTTGGTTTATGTGAAGTTTTCTTCCAGATTACTTAAATCTCACAACTCTTGAAGTCCAATTAGCATAAGAAGCTTTACATATACTGGTTATCAGTCACATACAAACATTTTAGCATTGCAATGGATTCCTTATTGAAGACTATTGCATGAGGTCATTTCATCTTGGTGTTTGACAGTGAAAGGTAAATCCTTCTCCTTCCCTTAATTAGACATTCATTGAAAGAAAAGATTGCTTATCATTTATTATGCATGTTTTGGGAACTGAGTCATAATATCATCAGTCTTCACTCTCATACACCTCTGAGTAAACAACAATCACTAAAATAAACGCTTAACTAAAACTTATTAAACTTTTTACATCTTTGTTAGCAAACCTAAGTTAGTTTAAGGTGTAGGGCTTTGGAATAAGGTTGAAAGGATAAATTTCCAAAGCTATCAAACAAACTTAGCATCTTGCAATAGGGAGAGAAAATCCAATTGTCGTATAGGCTTTCTGGGATCCCCCTCTCACACAGGGGTTATGCACGAGGTCGCATTTGGGAGAGTTATGGAGATTATCCCTTCGTGGTTCAACTATTTGTAGTGGTCGGATCGTATATTGGGGGTCACTTGAGGGTATACCCATGATTATGTGTGGGAGCCTCTCAAGCTGATTTTGAACTTGTTATTCTGCCCATATGTTCGTATCATACTATCGACTATACCCACCCAGGGGATGACTGCAAGTTGGTGACCTTAGTGGCCATAATCTTTAGGGTCTCACACAAGGTGACAATAAAGGGAAGTCTCACTGTACCTGGAACAAACATTGGTCAAACTCACCCAGGCTCCTTGGAGGGTAAATCCACAATTACTGTGTGGAAGATTGCACCAAGGAGTAAGTCCGTTAAGCAAGTTGTCAATGTAACTGATCCACCTACTCTATCCCCGCCTCTTCCTATTTTGATCTTGTGATGTTGGATTTCATCACCAACTAGTGGTTTCATTGTGGGAAGGTTTTGTTTGATTGTTTGCTTCTCAAATTCATAGCGTGTGTTGGTTGTGTTACTTAGTGGACCTTAGGTTGAGTCAATGTTAATGGCATAAAATCCTGAGAACCTTATACCTTTCCTTCTTTTGGAAACATTGGTCCTCCGTACATTGCCACACTGAGTCTTCCGGGACTCACCATCGGATTACCGGTTTGGCTGTTCCCCACTCTGGTGATCTCAAATCCTCCCAATGTTTCAACTACACCTAATACTTTAGATGTTAGTACACCATCCACACATCAACCTCATGTCGGATTTTCGCCTTCTTCACCCATTAAGTCTCCTTCCCTTTCTCCTTCTTCGTCTAGTGAAAGATTTAAAGAAAGTAGCCAGGTTAATTAGAAGAAAAGAAATGAAAAGAGAAGAAGAAGAAGATCTCAAAAAGGAATAAGGCACCAACAACATCAGATGTTGGATCCCAACAACCAGCTACTGTTAATAGTACTGGGCGTGTTGATCAGGTCAACAAGATTAAAATGAGGAATCTGAAACCCAAATTCCCTTGTAGTCTTTGTAAGGGTGACCACTTTCTGAGGGATTTCCCTGGTATTCCCAAGGTCTTACAAATGTGGTCCTCCACATTATCGACCTCTGCTGGTCATGCCGATGATACCCCGTCAATTGGTGATGTCAAGGTTGGTAAGAAGAAGACAACTGTCAAATTTCATTGTATGTTATGCAAAGGTGATCATTATTCTCACCTTTGTCCTTGCATGGACGAAGCTTCTTGTCTTTTGGAAAAACTTCAACTTCCAAAAGGTTATCGTAATCTTTCCACCAATCCATTGTTAGTTGATGGACTGGTCAATATGATTCCATCTCCGGTTAGTCTAGTTGATCAGGTGGTCAATCTAGTTTCCTCCTCGATTGAACAACAAACCTAAGTACTTGATCCAGTTCTATCATCGATCAACCCTACTCTTCATCAAAAGAGTGTAACCCAAGTAGTCGATCCATTTTCATACTTGGTTGACCCCACTCTCCCATTAGAGAGTGAAACCAAAGCAGTTGATCCGTTTCCACCCATCGACCCCATTCTCCCCTAGGAGAATGAAACCCAAGTGGTCGATCTGGTTCTGTCATAGGTCGATCCCACTCCTCCTTTGACGAGTGCTAAAGTGACTGATCCAGTCCCTTCCTCGATCAGTCCCACCCTTCATCCGAAGAGTGCCAAAGTGATTGCTCTGGTTACATCATCGGTCAATCCTACTCTTCCTCTTAAGAGCGCCAGTGTGGTTGATTCGATCCCATCATCGGTCGATCCTACTCTCCCTCTAGAGAGTAAACCCGATAATGCCCATGTTTTTCTCATTGATAGAGAATATACCATGCTAGGGGGCATTCCTCATTCTCCCGTGAAACCCCCTCCAAGAAATGAGGCCATCCTTTTTTATTGGGGTGCGCTAATTGGACCTCATCTTCCCTCTCACATTCCTTTCCAGATTACAGTACAGGTTTGTGGTCGGGACATTCTTCAAACGATGACAGATGAAGGTGAGTCTGTTAGTATTTTGTCCTCTATTGCTTGGCACGCTTTGGGTTGTCCTTAGCCTGCATCGATTACAAAGAATATGTTAGATTTTAACAGAAGAACTAGTCAACCTTTAGGGACCCTTCCTCAGTTTCCGGTAACTTTGGGAGGGAAAAATGTCTTTATTGATGTCATGGTATTCCGAGACCCCTTGGATTTCGCTTTACTCCTTGGGCAGGATTATGTCTATTCCATGAAAGCCATTGTGTCCACTCTTTTCCGTGTGATATCTTTCCCACATGATGGAAGAATGGTTACTATTGATCAACTTTCATTCATCGGTCCTGACTGGATTACCTCCCTAAATGGTTCTTATAAGAGGACAGTATCGCACCTTCCATATGTCAATTATGTGGCATTGTCTCCCATGACTTCAACTTCAAATGATTTGGATCCGGTAGTTGACATGGTGATCTCTTCGGTAGGGTTATTTG
>JASDQU010242684.1:67078-84318 GCA_032191745.1 Picea mariana
GAGTTAAGCCACGATCTTTTAAGCTTGAGGCATACCGAGCTTAGTCTTTGTTCTTTCTCATTCTCGTAAATACATGAGAATTCAACCAGGTAAATGTTTATCACTTTTTCGGACTCACATGGATATATGAAAAAGGAACCCCTTGGAGTCATCTTTGATCTCTTTTCAGACTCTATAAACATGAAAATATTGCCGAGTGATGTTGCTTCCTTTCCCACTCGTTAAAAGGTTTGAAAGGGTGTCTTTCAAGTGATAATTTATCTCTTTTTCGACCTCGTGAGACTAACATTACGAAAAAGGACAACATTGGAGTCGTCTTTCAGTTCTTTTCAGACTCTAAATATGAAAATCACTAAGTTTACCTTCTTTGGACTCGTTAAACTATCATACATTGAAGGGACCTTATGGGACCTAAGCCTTACTTCTTCCAGTTCGTTAAATAAAGGAAAAGGGACTTATCGAAGGTGAGTCATATCGAGCATGTGTTACCCTCCTTGAGATTGTTAAATTAAAAAGAGGTACTTGTCTATCTGGATGGGGGAAAAATTGAAGGAAGCAAGCCAAGCAGTTTTTGAGAACACTACCAGTAACTCTTACGGTCTCCCTTGAAAATGAAACTTTATCTTTGCATGCATTTTTATCTGCTGAAACTCTACACTGAGCCAATCCTTTGAGTTTCTTTTACTCCTTTGGGTCACCTGGAGAAATTCACAACATCCACTGCATTATCAAGTTTTGGTCCATGTCACATTTCTACTATTGTGCCTCAATGTTCAAGGGAAGTATCTTCCTCGAGAGTCAGCCATCGCAAATATCCTGTTTCAATACCTGTGTCAGTCCATGTTCATTTGATCTACCAATTAAATTTATATGTCAGTTTCATGTCGTTGATGGGGGATACATCAAGGCCCTACTTCGACGAGTCTATTCCTGTCAACTTCAACACATTATCTAGGAGTTAGACTTAGAAACCAGTTAGTACCTTGGGACCTGCATGCCTCAATGGCAGGCCTCCTCGCGTCCTATAGTGGGTTTACGTCATTGACCCCTGATTGGATGATTCCATGGATGTTTGAGTTCATCTCATTCATTCACATTCGTAGGAATGTACTAGAGTACCTTGGGAATCATTGACATCAATGGTGATCACCCTCGCGCTTGTTAACGACTTACATCATTGACCGGTAATCAAGTGGTTTCTACCATGTTCGACATCAAGACATCTATTCACAAGGTTATATTTGTACTACATCAGGATTAGTAAGAAGACCTTGGGTTGATTCATCACTCTTATATGTGCTTTTCCCAGGTTGTGAAAGAGTTCTTTTGAACTATGACACATATATTGTTACATAGATCCACTTTGAATTGGTCGTGGCTATGTCTTGTCATGTCATAGATCCACTGTGTATTCTTCATGGCTACGATCATTTCAAGTCATAGGAGTATAGATCCACAGTGTATCTTCAGTGGCTATACCTTTTGTCAATATAATTATGGATACACAGTGTAGTTTATGGCAGCCATACCTAAAAAGTCTTTATAACTCAAGCATAATTATGCCTGCCTTGGGTTTGAAACATGTCATAATATTTGTTTGATGGTTGTGTGCATATTTTTCCAGTTTCTTTGCATCAATACCCTTTCTCTAAAAATTCTACAAAGTACTTCAGTCATCATCATCTTCTAACTTCATACTTTGGGGGGGAATTTGTTACACCTCAAAATTACTCACTTCGATAGTGTCACTAGTGTCATCACTATGAGTGTTGTGAGTGTCTCATCTTGTCCGCAAGTGTCGCATCTTGACCAGAAGTGTTGCAAGTTTCACAAACATCATACTAACATATTTCATATTTTGTGCCTCTAACGACATCATAAAGACATTTAAGACACCTCAGAGGTTAGTTTGGAAGAAGAGAAATCACTTGACAGGAAGTACAAGCTTTTTACCATTGGAAAAACCACTCAAAAAATGAATTTTGGAGAGGATCTTTCCCCTACCCACTGTCAGGGAGTGTTCGCACTCCCTAAGCCTCTTTGGGGGAGTGTTTGAGCACCCTGTGCACCCTTATGGGGGAGATCTACCCTTTTATGAGAAAATTTTGGGTTTGTTGAGGCAAATCAGGGAAGAATCCCTCAATTCCTGAAGGTGGTTTGATTCAAATAGATGGTCAAGGCATGATCTTAGGGGAGATACTCAAATGAAGGAGAGGAATCCTCAACTCATCCCAAAGATCTCTCAAGTGGTTGGACCTCTCCAAGGTTATATAAGGAGGCCTTCTCATGGTGAAAGGCATAGTAGAGACTAGAGATTGATACCAAACATATGATCCTATAAGTGGTATTGACAGAAGAATGACAATTGAGAATGACATCAAACTTATGATCTCATGAGTGAGATGTCATCAAATAAATCAGTGGATATTGATTGAGCAAAGGGGTTGGACAAGGAGAACTGGAAGAAGCTGCTACACCTTCGTTCAAAGGATTGTAATTACTTTTACTTGTTCTCATTAATAATCAATGCTTGGCCTGTTTCTTTCAAACTTATGTTTGTTCCATATGAGTTTCTCTGCAGTAGATGGATCTATGTTTGAGATAATCTCAGTAGATTAGGAAGTATTTTGTACCTTTTTTTGTTTGACAGGACCTATCAGGGAGCTCAGGATCAAACCTTAGCCTGGACTTTGCAAGGACAAACGTCACTAATAAGGTACATATCTTTCTCCTTCTCTTTCATTGATTAGCTTGATTAGATATAAAAGGAAGTCGGTTTCCATGTTAAGCACTTTTATTTATTGGTCTTAGGAGTCTAGAGACCAAGAGGGAATCCACTTGTTCGCAGGGGGATTCACCTACAACAGTAGTAACTTTGCATGCAACATGCAAGATGCCATCTCCTTTAGAGATCTATTTTTCTGCTCAACAACTCCATTTTATTGTGGAATATAGGGAACTGTGTGCTTCAACTGAATCCCTGCCTCATGGAAAATATTATGGATCTCATGATTTACATACTCTCCTCCATTATCAGTTTGGAGCAATTTTATCTTGTTTCCACACTGTGTTTCAACCAGGGCTTTGAAATCTTTGAGGTGTTGAAAGACCTTGGATTTTTTCTTGAGAAAGTAGATCCAATTAAAACGTGAGAAATCATCAACAAAAATGAGAACAAACCTCTATTTGTTGATGGATGGATGTGGAAAAGGACTCATAAGGTCACTATGGATCAGATCTAAAGGTGCAAAATCTCATTAAGACTTTCCTTTGTTGAATTTCTCTTGAGGGTGTTTTCCAAGAACACATCCCTCACATACTCCCTTGGAGAAATGGATGTCTGGTAGACCATCAATCAATATTTTCTTTCTAAGATGTTTCATGTATCTGAAATTCAAATTTCCAAACCTTTCATTCCATATCCTACTACTTTCATCACCATGAGTAAGAAGTAAAGCATAATCAGGCTCAATGAATTCATAAAAAGTATACAATCTAGACTGATGATTTACCTCACCGGTAGCAACCCTGGAGTTGGTTTTCATGTCATATATGTCCACAAAATTTGGTGTGAATATGACTTTCTTTCCAGTGTCAAAATTTTTCATCTGATACATAGAGAGAAGGTTGACGGAAAGTTTGGGAATGTGCAACACATTCTTGAAGCTTCCGTTGGTGAGTTCGATCCTTCCTTTGTTGGTGACTTCGATAGAAGAGTTGTTCCCCATCAGAATAGGAGGACCTTTGCATGAATCCAAAGAATAATATACTACTTTTGAGGCATCCATGTGATGTGATGCTCTTTAATATATGATCCAAGCATCGGGAGAGGAGTTGATGGCAATCAAAGCATGGCTAGAATTTCCTTTCTTGGAATTTAGATCTTTTGGCTTCTTCTTCTTGGCACCCTCGGGAATGCGATCTCCAAGGTTGTTTTGCTGAGGTATTTAAAGCATTAAATATATTTTATTTTTCATGCATGTAGATTCTGGATGGGATCCTTTGTGACAATACGAGCATTTCTCCCCTTTTCTCCCCTTTTCCCCTTTGGATCCAAAGGTATCGGTGAAGGGTTTTGTGTACCCTTCCTTCTTCGTATGTGCATGGAATTTTTGTTTATATTTATATTTATATTTCTGATATTTGTGTCTTCCATAATTCATAGTGAGTTCATGTGCCCTTGGGACTTTGATTGTGCCCATGTTGATGACCTTGGTTTGCTCTTGTGTTAGGGATTTGATAAAGTCCTCAAGAGAAGGCATCTTCCAGGCGTCTCAAGAGGTGAATCAGGCAGAATGGAATATGGATACGAATATAGAGAATTAAATACCAATATTTGAGAGAATGGTGAGAACTATTTGTTTCTCCTCCTTTGATTTATCAACCCTGCAAGATTTGAGTTGCAACAATAAATCCTTGAATTTTGTAAGGCAATCTTAGATATTGTCGAAGCTTTTTGGATCCAATGTGAGCATATCCACCTCCAGCATGTGTCCCCTCATCTCATACTATTTTACAAAGAGCCCTTCCAATGTGGTACAGTCTTCATTGGGAGTCTTATAGGAAGATATGTGAAAAAGGATATCGAGAGAAATAAGACTGCAAATTATTCTGATTGCCTCATCCATGCGATTTAAGTACTTGGATTTTTCTATGGATGATGTCAGTTCTGTATTTGTATTCAAGGTTAACCTATACAACCCTATATTTCATATATGTATGGGTATTTTCTCCTTCCATGCAAAATAGTTGTAAGGTGTAAGAATGAATTCTTTTTGGAAACCCATATTTCGACTGTCTTCAATATTTTGTACCTGCAAACATTTTTGGTGTAGATTTTGCTTAGTAGTCCATCAGCTCTGATACCATGTAAATGTGTTGAAAATACACATAATAGATATATATAAACAATAATACACACATTTTCAAAGATAATTTGAGAAAGAAGAAGAAAGAGAGAAAGAATGAAAGAATTCCCATTAACCGTTATGAATAAATGAATAGTTTACACATGATATATTTTGTATAACTCAATGAGTGAGCACTGGAGGAGAACCAATGTACCATAGTGGTGGTATAGAGTGATCTATACACACACCAATATTTACTGGAGTGAACTTCCACCTAGTCTAGTCTCTCAGCCAGTTACGAGAGTGAACTGCCACCTAGTTGAGTTAACTAGTCGACTAGTCTTCAGTTAACTGACCGAATAGAGAGTAGTGAGGAGTTATATCAGGAAATCAGGGGTAATGTGACAGTATGGTGATGATCCCAAGGAAAGTGCACATTATCTGGTGATGATCCCAATGTTTCATGGTGACAAAACCAATGCAACATCTAAACTCAACTGAGCTAGTCAAACTAAAGTGTCAACTGAAAGAGAATATTCTCCAAGTGGAATATTCTCCCCTAAAATATAGGAGATTGGATNNNTTACCCAAATTAGGACTAAGGAGACATCATCTTAGTTTACAAGTAAAGTATGAATTAAGTTTTAACATAACACAATGTTGAATGAATAATGAATTTTACCTGCTCCAGGATTGATGTTCTCATAGGAAATGTAAATAATAGGGATGAATTAATACAAGATAATGAGATGAAAATGGCATTGAAATGATAAGGAAAAATGGGAAATTTTAGCACCCAACAATCATAAAATGTATTACTTGAGTAGGTTAACAAAGTTATGTGGGACATGAAACCTAATTCTTGACAATTCTCTAAGCCTTTATGGCTTCTCAACTAAATTATATAAACAAGCCTAGAACATTGTGGATCTGGTCAATTGCGTAGAGGGAAAGCATAAGGAAATATAAGAGATGCATATATTTAGTGATATAAACATCGATATTTTTAGTGCTTGGCATATATATTTAGTCTCCAAAATGTCCTGTTGACTACATTGTGTAGGTGATCACATGTGACATAAGTGATATGTTTTGTACCATATTTTCTTGTAATAATCCCAATATCGAACATTGATTCAAATTTATTTAAATTAATATACTTTTAAAAGATTCGCCAAGAGTTTTAAAAGGTTTTATAATTATGTGAAAATTCGCCACAATTTCACAAGATTTTATAATTCCGTGAAAGATTCGCCCAAATTTTACAAGATTATATTATTTGGTGAAATATTCACCAAAACATTATATATGCATATTATGTTATTGATAAAATATCCTTCACATTGTCCCATGTGTCATGGGGATTCTCCCATTTATTATACATATAAATTTAGGGGGGTTTCTCAAAATTTTTCCTTGCATACCAATAGCAATAGCAATACCATACCATACCATAACAATACCAATACCATACCATACCATGCCATACCAATACCAATACCATATCATAACATAAAAATACCAATACCATACCATACCATGCCATACCAATACCAATACCAATACCAATACCATACCAATACCAATACCATATCATACCATATCATACCAATACCAATACCATTGCATATCAATAACAATACCATTGTATACTATTGCAAGGCAATGGTATGCATTGGCAATGATATGCATATTGTTATCGCATAATCTGTACTTTCCCAAAGCCTAAATGCAAGTAGGCCAGATTGGCATAACACTAAAGTAGCCATGTCACTGCCACCCTAACATGGTACCTCTTTCTATTTAGGAGGTGAAAATACTCACTCCAAGGGAGACGTCCTAGGACCTAGTTGGTTGATGAAGGGGAAAAGACAAGAAAATACAACCCCTCTCTCTAGGTCACTAAAAAGAGTAAAGTCACTAGTTTGATTGTGTTGAAGGGTCAAAGGGGAGTAAGGTGAATTTGTACCTACCCTTTACCAATGAAATAAGAAACGTTATAGAAATAATCAATGATATCAATGCTTGAACAAATATTGACTTTATGATTAAAAATATGTTACTAGACAAGTTTATACATAGAAAAAAATATCAATATGTAGCAATTGCACTATATCCAGAAATTGTGATTTGTTTGGACAATTATAATGAGATATTAAATCTTTCACAATGATAATATGTTTTCCACTTGAAAATTATAAATAGATACGAATCAATTAATGTCTTTCAAAGGGATGTCTAAACACTTATAACCACATCAAATTGACAAAGATGACAACATTAAAATACTCTAGAAAAGGTACTTCTTAAATGAAATAACATATACAATTTTGGCATCAAATGATCGTAACTTACCTAGTACAATTTTCTGGGCAGTTCTCTTGTTAATGTAGGATGTTACGGTTGTAAAAAGTGACTGTAAAAGTAATGACAACAACAACAACAACTTCAAAAATGCACTTAGAATAAAAACAATAAGTAGTTCAAGGCCTTAGTGTGACAGTGCCTTGGCTTGTGCAAATTTTGGGTTAGTCTAGTTAGTTAGTAGGCTTGTTAGGGATGCAAAACAAGGGTTGTAGAAGCAACAATATTTAATAGTTAGTAATCTAGGCTAGGTCAGTAGTTAGGTTAGATTAGTAGGGTATCAAGTAGAAGAATAATTTTATATTTTTGTTAGGGAGATGAGGGGAGAAACTATTGCCTTCTTGGGTAATAGTGTCATGCTAGCGACTCTCTCTTTTACGGATGTAAACAAATTATAATACTCAAATCCAAGAGGAATGAGTCTAGGAAGAGTAGCTCCTTAAGTCTCTGTTATGTCCTTTTCGTCACTCCAGTGAGAAAAAGAAGGGCACCTGCAAGTCTAGTTGGGTCTTCTAGATAGGACATAGGCTAGTGTACGAATCAAATGACTCAATCACATGAAATAAACAAACAACTAAGAAAATAATAACTAAAGAATCAAAACTAAAATGCATAAGGAAATTAGAAACAAAATCAATCAAACAATTGACCAATATTCATGCCACCAATGGAGAAATTATATTAGTGGGAAAACACCAAACAAAAACAGGGACTTATGGATCCCCTCTTCCTCCTAGGGAGGGCTCTTGAGTCCCCTATGTGAGAGATATTCTTACAAATGAAAAAATAGAAAGTAAATGGTGAAGAAATCCAAGCTTATTCCCTCAAGAGGTGAGGTGAATAGCTTAATGAGATGATTCTAGTATGCTCCAAGAAGGAAAGAGGTTAATAGAGGCAACATAACAATATAATGAGATTCTTGAATTGATAGTGCACCCATGGCCTCTTTTAATAGAAAATCTTTGAGGCATTATCCAACCGGTCTTTAGTGTGAACAAGGGTCCCTTTAGGGCACCCTTAGGTATTTTTCCATCCCCCCACTTGGATTTAGCTCAGATTTGAGGGTCAAATTAACGTGGGAGCTAAACTAGAACTGGGTGAGGGGACGACAAGAACCATAAATGCATCATTCACAGGAGTGCATAGATTTTATCATACACAGTCGTGCATCAGGTGCATGTGCTCTTTTTTGGATTCTTTGGCCTGTGCACATGCATGCGATTCCTGTAGTGTTTCTGCGCATGCCAATTTTATAACTAGTTGAGTAGTTTTTGTGCCCTTTGGAAATGTGCTTTTGGGGCTATGAATGAACTAATAGGTGTTTGGAGATGTTGGATTTCTGTGACCATTTGCAGACGAAATTTCAGTGATAACAAATGCACCTTGATGTGTGAGGTTAGGAGCATACGTATATCCGAAATACATCAGTGTTTCTTCTACTGAGAGTACCATTTGTAAGAAAGAGTAATGAGAGGAACTAAAAGAGTGACCCGTCGAAGAAAAAGGGGAACCTGTGGGACCCAAACCTTTCTCTAAGTAGGGAAAGTAAAAATTGTATACAAATGAGGTGGGCATGCCCCATGCTCATGTCATGTAACTCAAAAATGTATCATAGTTACTGAAGTTGTATGCTGAGGTAGATAACTGCAATGCCCTCCGGGTCGGTTTGATAATGGAATAGCAGAATTATGATGGTGAACATACTCTGAATAGAGACAAGGATACCTATAAGAAGTGTCGATGACTCGTAGGCATTGATGGCCTAGAAAATTCAGAGGTCTTTGGCGAGGATAAAACAACTGCAACAGTCGCATAGTAAGACCCACCATAAAATGAGAGTGTGTTGACATTGAATTTTATGGGGGTCAATGACAACAGAGACCAATGTTGGTTCTCTTTGTGTCATCCAAGACTCCTCATTGTAAAGCTAGTGAGAGTCAAGATACTGTCGCCCTTCTAGAAATTGTGTTGATGTCGACAGAAAAGGAGACACGACTCCAAGAAGAAAAGGGCTTCATGAAATCCACTGGATGAGATCAGGAACTGATGAGGTACATGGACAAAGTCAAGATGTGGTGAGACTCAATACTGCCCTTGGTTGGAAATATATGTGAAGTGTGAGTGGAAGAAACTGTGAAATTGGATCTAGCGTCAGGGGGATGACTAGATGTGGATTAAATTGTGCCAGAGGCATGACAAAGTGGAAAAACTTAGAGATCAGGGGTATATGGACTGTGGGATACTTGGGTTTTATGGATGATGTCAACAAGAGTAGAAGGTAATGAATGCCCCAACCAAGGGTGACAAGGGTTTCTTTGTCGAAAAAAGAAGGTCGCTAAAGGAGACAAGAAAAAGCGATGTAAATGTTGGAAACAAAGGCTTTGTACAATTACCAAATGAATAAAGAATAATTTGGGATAAGTGTGAAAATACAGAAACGGGTGCCCCAATGAAAGATGGCTTGGCCTTTGAGGGTGCAAGTTGCGTGAAGAACTGGTGGAGGGTGGGGGACCCATAGGTGGGTTTATATACGCGGTAAATGAATGGAGGGTAATCAACAGATGGGAAAACTGATTGTGGATGAAATGGAGGGTTAATGATACCATGGAGGCACAATCAAATGAGAACCATGATGGAATAAGTTGGGAGTCCTTTGGAAAAGATAGAAAAATGAGGAGAAGGAGTATGTGGTCGATTCTTAGAAATGCATAAGACTATCAAGACTCCCATCCCTAAGTGGTGAAAGAAGCATGAGTGTCAAAGTGGTAAAGGGGACTATGACTGGGAAAAATAATGTGGGGAAGAGTGCTACTGAGTGACAGTACCGAAATGTAGAGGAGGTGATAGTAATGAAGAGTCGGGTGTGAGGATCCTAAAGGCGAATGTCGAAGGGTGTGACTAGGAGATGCAATTGGTATTCAGAGGGAGTGACTACATGCCAGTGTCGACCATATACCTAAAGGGGTTGTGGTGATTTTTGATGACCTAAGTACCTACACACATTAAAAATGAATACCATATGTTAACAATATCTGAAGATAAAGAACATATAACATTTATTTGATAATTTTGAACATGAGCGTGCGTACCTGGATGCCATGTGATAAAAATGCTCCCCCAAGGCCGAGGATGGATGGTGACCTAGGGAATATTACTGTGTAGGTGGTAAGATCTTGATCCTGTGGCTGAAGATAGATCAAAAAACAAATTTTTTGAGATCCTATAATTGAGGGTGGAAGGGGGCGATATATAGTTGTAGGGCCCACAATGCCACCTCATTTGTATTTGTGGTTGTAGTGAGTTGACGAGAAGTTTATCATGGATATTTGACTATTACGGGAGTTCAAGCCGACCAATCCGGGATTTGCGAGAGCTAGGTTAGTGGTCTCATCCTCCTGAATAGTAGATAGGGTTCATTTTCTGGGTAGGGTCATATGGGTGGCCGTACTAGGGATTTTTGTAGGGGTGGGTCCAGTAGTGCATGGGAGAAGGAAGGATACCCATGCTGAGATGCACAAGTATAATTTCCTCTCCTATGGATGATATGCGGCTATGTGGAAAATATCCGCACATGTTGGCATTTGAGTGGGAAAAATAGGTGTGCACTGGGTGCACGTCTGTTCAAAATATAGCTGTGCATTGTGAGAAATATTTGCTCTAATAGCGACGCATTAGTGCACAAATGTGAAGAGAATGAGTGTCCATTGATGTGCACCTGTGGGTTCTACATACACATATTTGATGCATGTCTATTTCTTCGATAGCTGGGCATTGTGCACACCTGTGCGACGAAAAGGCGTGCATGTGTGTGTGCCTGTGGGGGTAACAATTGCGCACTTGAGGCAAAGCTGGGTTGGTGGAAAAAAAATTATATTTTTTTGGATATTTTTTAATGATGATGATGGTTGATCAAGTGTTGTTTGTGTGAATGCAGGGGATCAACACAATATGTTAGTCCATTGGAAAGAGTGGGACTGGGAGCACCTCAGGGAGGTGATGAGAGATGAGTCGAGCATCCAGAGAATTTTGGCAGCCTATGGGTTGTTGAAGTTATTCGACTTCCCATTGATATGGACACATGAGTACCTATGGCAGTATTTGATCTTGATGTGGAACATTGATCTACACTATTTCATTGTGTGGGGAGACTAGTTGACATTCTCTGCGAGGGAGGATGTCTATTTATCGACGGGGCTCCCTTTTCAGGGAATGGTCCTACTTGCAGATCCCCAATTACGAACAGGTGTCCACTTGGTAGATGTGGTATGGAGGTATTGTTTGGGACCAAACATTATGTTAGGTTATGGTGTCCGTATTGAGGCGAGGAATTATTTGTTACATCAGTGTATCGCTTCTATGATTGTGAGGATCTACGGGTCCTTGGCAATGCAGCGGCTTAGTGGTGGTCAGTTGGTCATCGTGCAAAGAGTGTTGGATGGGGACTTATTCGCTTGGGGGTTGTTGCTGCATGCCAAGATTATTGGGTAGATTAACCGATGTTGGACTGCCAACTTTGGTGAGTTTTCCATTGGATCGATCTTGGTGGCATGGGTTTTGGAGAGGGTGCTCATGTTGTGCCCTAGGGTGTTGCTACTGGTGACTGAGGCACGGGAGCCACGACTGATGTGGTGGGAATCTATTTTTGTGTGGCATGGAGGTGGGGAGGGCTGTCATTATTTTACAGCTACCTTAGTGCATGTGTGGTGCCATATGCCACAAATTATATTGCAGTACCCGTATGGTGGGATGGACTATCGCTAGGACCTAGATATGGTGTTGCCTCCTGGGGAGGTTTGGGACTAGAGAGGTATGTTGGTGTACTTTATGTTTTGTGATTTTTATAGTCTAGCATATGTTTATATTATGGATGCATGTTGATGTTATCGTTTGGTTGTGTTGTTGCAGATGTGTGGCCGCGAGGTTGAGAGGCATAGGTAGTGGCAGAGCCGGCTCATCAGGGGCCATTGCGACTGTTACAGGTGGGAGAGCGACGTCGAAGGGATGAGGTTGGTGTGAGGCCAATAGATGACACGATATATGACAGGAGTCATAGATTTGATGACCCTGGTGCAGGGCCATCACATGCTCCTCTGGTAGAGGTCAGTGGGCTGTTAGAGGACTTCTGTCATTGGTTGGAGGTGATGCTACAGGGAGTGCCCGAGCACATGTGAACTTAGATCCAAGATGAGAGAGTCTTGGAGCAGTCTATGGGCCTTCCGACAAAGTTGTAGACCCTAATCCACAGAGCAACTGTAGCGGGGGTAGCAATGACTAGGCGAATGCCCCCCGGACCTAGAGGACCCCCAGCTAGTGGGGCACCTCCTCGAGATAGAGGACCTAGGGGTGGTTCTCTAGAGACACCATGAGTTCTTGATGTATGTTTTTTTTGTATTTATATAGGCTTTCATGCCCATGGTATAGGGTAGTGTTACACCTATTTTGTGCTCATAGGGGTGAGGGGGGTTCACTTTCCTATGGGCTACATATAGTTTGTACCATTTTGTAAACATTGATTATGCATTGATCATTATATATATATGTGTGTGTGTGTGTGTGTGTGTGTGTGTGTGTGTGTGTGTGTGTATGTATTTATATACATGGTTTATGATCGTCGTAATGTTCACATGTGATGGTATTTTTGTGATTCTTTTTATGATGCCTAATCTATATGCTGTGACAAAATTTTGATATTTTTATGTATGTGTGATGATGTCTTGATGTTATATATGCCAATCTAACACTAGGTTAGCCATATTATTTTCTATTTGATTGAATCATCATGGAATATGTGTAAATGTAATTGAATCAAAATGTCAAGATTAGATTCTAACTTGTAGGTATTTGCAGAAGAGGCAAGGATCACAGACATGGTACACATTGTTGAGTTGTAGGACGACAACCTGAGAATATAATAAGATGCTAAGGTGAAGAATGTGGCAGTGACTGGCCTTGGCAAGGAGGCCAATGACGACTGTGTATTCTTCTTGCTTGTTGGTTGTTGAGCCCAAACATATGATGTTGGAGTGGAGCAGTTCATGTGAGGAGGTATAGAGGGCCCAAGAGGTCGAAGCAGGATTCGGTGTCCATCAGATAGATCCATCCACGTAACTGATGTGGTAGGCTGATAGAGGAGACATTTGTCAATAACACAAATGGTAGATCAGACAAAAGGCATGGAGGAAAAAAAAATACTAAAAACTCTACAAATGTGTACAAAAAATAAAAATGCTAGTGTAGAATGACTACGCTAAGAAGTAAAATTATTTAAATACAACCCGTTGACGGGTTCTTTGAGAGGATAGCCTTCTGGAGAGGCCAGGATGTAGGAACCTTTCATGAGGTAGTGTTGGACGATGTAGGGACCATGCCAAAATGAATCAAATTTTCCATGACCGAGGGTATCGTGAGAGATATTCTAGGCTAGGATGAGGTCTCCTTCATTAAATGAGAGAAGGTTGACATGGTAGTCAAAGGTGGCTTTCGATTGTTTTTAAGCTGCCTCTTTGTTCTGTAATGAAGACCAAAAGTCTTCATCCAATGACTCAAAGTTCAGCAAGTGTTGCTCCATTGGAGCAGTGTCAGGTAATATCTCGATGGAGGTGCGTAAGGTGGGAATTTCTCACTCGATAGAGAGGGTGAATTCAATCCCATGGATGAGATGAAACAGTGTAAAAATGGTGGCAGTTTTGACTGCCATGCGATAAGCCCATAATGTTGAAAACAACATATGACGCCAGTTGGTATTATGTTTGTTAACAGTGCGCTGCAACATGGTTTTGAGGAATTTGTTAACAACCTCGACTTGTCCGTTGGAATGAGGGTAGTATGGGGAGGAAAACTCATGGGAGAAGCCTAAATTTGAGGAGAGTTCGAGGAATATCTCATTCTCAAAGTGTTTACCATGATCAGAGACTAACTGTAGTGGGAATCCGAAGTGGGTAATGATGTGGTTGAATAAAAAATGCACTGCTATGTCAGCGGTGTTGTTGAAGGTAGGCATGGCTTCGGCCCATTTGGTAAAGTAATCGATGATCACGATGATGTAGTTGTGTCCATTTCTATATGGATGGTTGCAAGTCATGAAGTCGATGCCCCATTTTTAGAAGTGGTTGACAGTGATGACTGGGTGTAGAAGAGAAGGTGGCACTCATGCTTTGTTTTCATAAAGCTGGCATTTGTCGCATCGCTTGACAATGCGGATGTAGTCATGAAACAATGTGGGCCAGAAGTATCTAGATCGAATGATTTTCTGGGCGGTGGAAATCACTGAGAGGTGGCCACCACAGGCGCCGCTATGGAAATCATTCAAGACTCTATCTGCTTCATTGAGGGTCAAACATCGATGAAGTATGGTGCGACCCCACGTTGATACAAAATGTCAATAATGAGGAGGTAGAGAGGGGCCTGATAGAGAATGCACTGAAGATCGTCTCTGGAGAGGTGAGACCCAAAATTCTATGTCTGAATGTAGACATGAAGGTCACCATACCAGGGGTCAGCCGAGGGGGTGTAGAAGAGGTGTTTGTCGGGAAAATCTATGTTGATGGGTGAACTAGCAATGTCGGAGGGAAACACTCTGATGAGCTCGACGAGGATGAGTGATTTCTTGCTTTTGAGAGTTGTAAACTCTAGGTCATATTCCTGAAGGATGATGATCCATCGAGAGAATTTTCCATTAATTTTTCGTCGACTAAGTAAGTACTGCATGGGGTTGGAATCTGACATGACTTTGGTAGTGTGAAGAAAGATATAATGACACAGTTTTTGGACTGGGAGGGGGTGTTTCTCTTCATGATTGTATTTCAGGGGTGGTCCTGGAAGGTTTTTACTAATGTAGTAATTAACATGCTCACAGCCATCATCCTCTAGTTGGAAGAGAACTCATTCTATTGAGACAGCTCAGGCCGATAACTAGAGGATGTAGTCACGATCACAATCAGGTGGACTGATCAAAGGGGCATTGAAGAGCACCACTTTTAAATCATCAAAAGCGGTTTGGGCATGTTCATCCCATCGAAATGGGATATCATGCCACAATAAGAGAAGGAAACCATGGGCACGAGTGGTGTAATATGGGACAAAGCATCGCAAAAAGTTGGCTTTGCCTTGTAGGCTTTGCAGTTGGCATAAATTCTGAGGTGGTGGAATTTATGTGATAGCTTGTACTTTGAGGGGGTCCACAGTGATGTCGTGTTGGGAAATGATGAAACCAAGGAGGAAAAATACACACTTGAGGGGATTCAAGCGGATATTGTACTGAAAACACCCTTGAAAGACAACTCGTAAGTTACCTAGATGTTGATTTTGTTTCTTGGATCAAGCAGTGAGGTCATCCAAGTAAGTGAGGATGATGCAAGCAAGATCATGGAAAACATAAGTCATGGCCCATTGGAATGTCGTACCTGCATTCTTGAGTCCAAAAGGCATGACACGATAAGAAAAAGTACCCGATGGGGTAGTGAATGTGGTCTTATACTAATCTGCTAGATGGATCTAGATTTGATTATAGCCAGAGAAACCATCCATGAAGGACAGAGCCTCGTGGCCATCGCAATCATCGATAATTTGGTCGATGAAAGGGGTAGCGAAGTTGTATTTGGGACAAGAATGGTTGAGATCATGAAATTCAGTGCTGAATCGAATAGTGCCCTGTTTTTTGTTGACGGGGACGGGGTTGGAGACCCATGGCATGTATGCGATGGGGTATATGAACCCTGCAGTGCACAGTTTGTCAATTTCATCTTTGATAGCCACTGCTTTGGATGGGTGGAGAGGGAATTGATTTTGACGGAAAGGGGTGATATCTATCCATGTGTCGATGCAATGTTCGATGATATAAGGATCGAGGTCGGGCATATCTATATATGACCAGAAAAAAATATCTCGGTATTACTGAAAGAGAGATTTGTAAGTTGTGAGTTCCTCAGGGGACCATGCGACGCCAATGGTGATTTCTTCTATGATCCCTGGTTTGATGGAAATGCCCATTTTAACAGTGGGGGAAATGTTGGCCATGTTTCCTTCTTCAAAAAAATCGGGGGTAGGGATAGGTTTGTTGATCTAGTCTATGTGCCCATATGGAATGAAATCCTTTGTTTAGATTGCACATATGGAGGCTTCACTAGGAGGGGAAATGCTTCCCATGAGAGAAAGAGCGCTCGATGATGGAGCATATTCCATGGGAAATTGGGGGTATTTAGTTCCTCTAGGATATCTTCGTCACAGTGGAAAATGTGAGAATACAGGTGTTACACATTATTTTGGTCACTCTGGTGATGTCTCTAGAGTTATGTGTTTAGGCTCTCATAAGGACCTTTTGCCTGAGAAAAGTGACTGTTGTCTTCTTCTAAAAAACATATTTTTAAGATGAGTTCGCAGGCTACATATATTGTAGGGTGAGAGAACCTTGATTCTCGTAGGCTACACTATACTTGGATTGCGATGGGTTTGCAGTTTGCTCTATAAGTAGGGTGTGAACCTGCTTCAAAGATTAAAAGGAAGAAGAAGTTACCAAGGTTATAAATGAGGATCTTATAGAAATTGAGTTGGCATTCGCATGTTTGGCATCCTACTGACTTCTCATATTTAGTGGGATCATCCTCATCCCCTTAAACATCTCTCCTTCTCCTGTATAGTGAAAGGTTTCTCAAGAAAGAGGTTAAGCAAGATTGAATAGAGAATTGATGAAAGAATAGGTTCAGAATTGTGTGAGGAATCCTATTTGAATTGATGCTTGAGACCTCCATTTGTCCATCAATACATAGTGGATCTTATTCATGCAAGTGCGGAGCAAGTGTGTGTGTTGGAACGAAGGACCACCGAAAGGAAGCTTGCGACATCAAGGCAATCTGGTTGTATCTTCTACTTTCATTTAATATAATACAGTGGCATGTTCCTTTCCCATAAAATCACTCTTATTTTATTACATGACTCCTTGATCACATGTTTAGGTCTTCATTGAATTTATTATTGTTTCTTTCACCTTGGTCGATTTGTTTCATTGTAGATCTGATATCACAAGGCTAC
>JASDQU010242685.1:53773-64714 GCA_032191745.1 Picea mariana
AGGTGCTAAAGACTCAAGTATCGGTGCCAATGGAGGGACAAAAACAGTCGAAACAGACGTAGACACAGGTAGCGAAGGTAAGGTAGTAGGAAGAGTGTTCGAAGAGCCACCCATTTCAAGAATTGGGTCCCCTAAAGTCTCTTCCCCAATCACAGAATCTGCCCCCTTCTCAGACGAACTCGAAGAGACAACAAGTAACATAGCAGAATTCCCAAAAAAGTCCCTTTCCTAAAGTGAAAGTTTAAGAAAAAGTGAAGGGAAATAGAAATTGAGCTTACCCAAGAGAGTATTAGGAACACCATCCAGATTCTCCGCCACGTCCTATGTAGCTCCAAATCCTAAAGGATTTGGTCCATCCAGGATTTCATCCATATAATGTAGATTCAGTGAACCAGAAATAGGATCATCGTCTTCCTCTGAGAGCCCAAAAGATGGGTGGCAATCCTTCCTAAGATGTCCTATTTGACGGCAGGAGGAACACTGAAACGACAACCCAAGAGATTCTAAACATTGTACAAAAACATGTCCTCTCCACTCCAGTTCAATGGAGTCCATAAGGCCTGCATGCAAGTCTAACTCAACTAGTACCACCACACGCTTATTAGTCGATAGAAGATAGGTATCATCAACTTTTAAAAAGAGACCAAGTAAATTCCCAATGGCCTTAAGCGCCGGTAAATTCCAAAGATTTAAGGGCAATCCTGGTAGTAAGACCCAAACATGCTTGTAGCTAAAGTAATCAGAGGATGGATTAAAACTAGTGCGACACCATTTCAGCATAAGGATGCCACCCTTGTAATCCCAGAACTGGGTTAAGATTCTCTGCGCATCCTCGGGCGTCTTAAAAATAAGACTGAACCAACCACAAGTAAGAGTCGTATATGTCGGGATATACCCAAGACAAGTGTGCCAAACCTCTTTCATCCAATCTATGAAGGATAAATCACATTTACGTTTATAAGCAAAGCGGCCTACCAGTGCACAGAGTGCCAACTGACATGTCTCCTCAAGCCTGACGTCCATGCCTATCACTAGTTGTCGATGGTTTTTTTTCGGCTTCCAGGCTCTAACAACCTTCCTATACTTAGCAGCCTTAAGTGCCTCTGGTTCACTCAGACCACGAGTCATGGGAGGAAACTTTTTAGACCAAGTATCCTTACGTGTAAGGCCGCTACCACCCTTGTTACAAAACTCCTGAGAAAATCTCGGTCTGACAACACTTGTAGTTGCCAACCGCTCCACTGTAATCGGAGGCCGAGAGGGCTAGGAAGACAAGCCTGAGTTATCACCGGTAGCAAGTTCAATGGAGGTTGGATATGTTAATGCTGGAGGTGATGGCTCCAAAGAGTTTAATGTAGTTACTAAATGCTCTTGTCTTCCGTTTAAACCATGTAACTCATCCACAACTTTGAAAAGACCTTCTCGGTCCCATCCCTCCTCGTTAGATGCACCTAATAGGCCACTGTCTTTGAAGTCCATCAAAGTAGTTTCCAGCATGACAAAGGGACGTCACCTCTGAACCAAAAAATCAAAGCGATTCCCGTGGGCCCTTAATTCCCGATCATCCCGAGAAACCAGTGGTAAAGACAAAGAATAATGGGCGTCAGAGCTCATAAAAGAAAACTAAAGGTAAATGTGAAATGCCCTGACAAAACCACCCTGTCGACGAGAGGGAAAATACAAGGTTCCCATCCTAGAGATCCCTAAAAACCAGTTACTAAAAAAGGAAATCCACCATGAAAGTCGACTAATCCACCAAGAAAACTGACTTAAAATTTTAAAAAATAGCTAAAAAAGGAATCCCGTCCAAAAACCTCTGTGAAAATCTTCTGAAAAGTTTTGTTTATGGATTTATTGATAATCTAATATCTTGTATAATGTCATTTTAATCGGGACCAATGAATCCTCAATTTCACAATTTATCCTAAGTTAGAATCTTCTTTTTAGCAACCAACCAAAGGAATGAGGTGATTATGGGCCATAAGGGATTGTTCCAAACTTGCTACTCAAGACTTTTTTTCATTTTGATCCTTTTGAGTGGAGGCAAGGACATACGCTTTTTTCACTATGTTGTCCCCACTATCTTAACATTCTCATTTTAAAGTATATTTCTTCATTTGCATCCTTATTCTTCTTGTCTATAAAATGATCAAAAACCATTTCAATTGAAACAATAAACATCTCTTATATAAATATTGTATCATAACTAGTTTATTAATAAACTTAAACATGCTATCATTTTTCTTTTATTTATGAATTAGTACGAAGAGGCTTACATTTGTCTCCTTGCATGAATAAGGAAATACATAAATGAATATGGACATACATGTTTATCCTTACAACTCTAGTGTTATTATGATCAATATTGTAACATCATACTGATGATATTATTCACAATCATTGGAACCATATCTACGTTTTTCACAATTTTGGGGATCTTTTCCATGTTTACTTATTTAACATACAATTAAATACTAATATTTGGTTGGACCATATCTACACTTTTCACAATTTTTGGGATCTTTTCCATGTTTACTTTTTTAACATACGATTAAATACTAATATTTGGTTTGACGGTTGTGCATAATATAACATACAATTAAATAATAATATTTGGTTTGACGGTTGTGCATAATATAACATTTGATATTTAACATAATATTTAAATTGCAGAATACTTTAACACTTTACTCATATTTAATGTTAAAATTGTGCTTACTCAATTGGTTTAATTCTTTGTATAATCATTGCATAATACTTTGTTTAAACATTATCATATACCTTTTCTTCCACAATATACATTGTGTAATTTGGTGTTTTTTTCTTTGTCAAATCACATATTGTGTAATTTGGTGTTTTATTTTTTTCAAATCACAACACAATGTGTGTATATTAGTCCATGCCGAAGGCCAGGACTCTAGCGTTTACTTCAGCGTTGACTTGATATTAGTTATGTATTTGATTATAAATTTCTGTCAAATTTCTAATGTTCTACATTGTAAACTTTATATTTTATTTTTTATATAATAAAAAAAGTAATCTTCGTGATCTCATTGGACAATACATGAGAAGTCTTATTGCAAACTTCGATCTTCCCACTGCGTTTGTTCCTAAAATTTTTAGTTTCTTTGGATGTTTATTTTTAATTCATCTTACAACCAAGACAATCTTACAACCAAGACAATGCAATGTCTTCATTATATCCTTCCTAAGTTTTAACTTTCTTTGCACATAACATAGTGCATTAATACCTTTGCATTTGAATTAATACCTCTGCATTTGAATGTTAGGGTCTATCCTGACAAATGCGACCATCGTAGTCTCCACCGCCTAGACATCGCCACTTCATAAGATGGCCTTTCACATCATTGATTCATAAAATGGCCTTTCAAGATTCAGTCGACACCACTGTTCCTTCCCTCCACCGCCTAGACATGGACGCTTCATAAGATGGTCTTTCGAGCTTGAGTCTACACCATTGTTCCTTGCCTCCGTCTCCACTTCCTACACCACTTTCAAGGCTACCTTCTCCATCACCTATACAACACTGCCTTCACAAGAAGGCTCAACATTCATATTACTCAAGCAGTTGCAATGGATTGCTTTATCAAATCCCAGGGACTCCCCTTTAACAGGTGCTTGTCTTGCAAAGGCATGTTCTTGTACACAAAACTAGTGTCCAAGCCTGTTAACGTTTGTTGTACAAAAGACTAGGGTTCAAGCATGTTCATGTAAACAAATTGGTTGTGTCAAGGCTTGTTGGGCATTGCAAATTCAAGTTACAAATATAGCTTCATAACATGTTTTCCTCACCAATTGGCAGGCATGTGATATTTGTGATTCCCTTTGTCATAAGCATTGACAACCTTATTGATGATTACAGCTGCATGAGACATCCTCCAGGACACAAACTGTTTGAGTCGACCTGAGAGAGAGCCCATGAGTTGGGGGTGTGGTTTCTATCTAAGACAAAATTGGAACGTAGTGATGGCCTCCTCCTTATAGAGAGTTGAGAATAACTCCAGGTGATTCTCCTATGTAACACAATGAGAAAGAAGATCTACTGAGTTAGACGTACCTGTGGCTGAGCACAAGGTGAATGTGTGAATTCCCATGATCTGGGTGCATCATTCTGAGACAGAGATGAAAATGATGTATTATCCTCCTCTGAGCAAAGATTTGAGATGATGAAATCCAGATGAATCTCCTGTGTAATGCAGTGGGAAAGAAGATCTGTTGAGTTGGACGTGCCTGTGGATGAGCACAGGTGAATGTCATCCTAGTGGCTGAGCACTAGTGAGTGTGGTTCTCCAGTGAGACCCAGTGATATAGAGATATGGACATCCCTATGGATGTTCCCTTAGTGGCTGAGCACTAGTGGGTGTATGAGATCCCTTGCTATATTGTTCAAGAGTCAGACTTACCTGTAACCCTAATTGTAATGTAAAGGGTATAGGTCGACCCCACCTTAATGTAATATATAATTAATGTAAAAGATAATTAATCTGGTAATTATTAATTATATTGTGAGTTAGTGAGGTTTTCCCTGTTGTTCCAATAGACACTTATGTTGATAGTTTCAGTCTAATATAAGTAAAGGTAAATTCCCCATTGAGGAATCATATCTTAAGTGTGAGTTTGGAAATTTCAACAAGTACATCTTCTTGGGAAAAGTGCGCACCTTTCTTGGGCGCTAGTCTTCTAGGGTTTATGAGCACCCTTTTGTGTGTTAGGTTTTTTTGGTGGTGGAGGTCTTTCTCTTGAAGAATATAGCAAAGTATTGGCTGGGTTTTCTTCCCTTGTGTAGAAGGGTTTCCTAGGATACTTCTTGTGTACTTGTGCATGGTGTTTCTTCTTGTGATCTTGGTTGCTGTAACAAATTGTTCATTGTTTAAGTAAAATTCTAAAATGGAATGAAATTCATGCTTAATATTTGTCTATTGAAAAATCAACATGGTATCAGAGCATAGGTCTTGAAGAACCCATTGCACAAGATCCTACCAGTCTTCCCTCCTCTTTTACAGAATCATACAACCCTCCTAGGGTTTCCAGAAAATCTGTACAATCCTCTTCTTTTGGGTGTTTCAACACTTCACACTTGGAATTTAGGGCTGAATTTTGGATAGGACTGTACGGCCTCCTTCAACGTACCTCCAGAAAATCTCAAAGTGAAATTATGAGAATTTTGAATTTTGGCCCTAGGGTTTCTAGGGTTCTACAAATTTCTGCAGATTTCTGGTTTTAGGGTTTCTATAGCTCTTTGAAGAATATTTCAAGCTTACATGTGTCCTTATGAATTTCAATTCTTATTTTGGCAATCATAAGTCCAAAAAAAACTAAATTGCTAGCCTAGCCTAGCCGTTAGGTTTTCTAGCCCAGTTGACAAGGGTTTGTGAAGAAACTAAAAATATGATGAAAAAAACTATGATGGAAGATAAGATTGATGGATCAAACAACTTCAAGTTCTTGGAAGACAAAAATTTAGAGGAAGAATTATTGTGATTGATACAAAAAGGTTTACCAGAGACAACTATCAATGAATAGAAGGAAGACAACGTCAAGACAAGGAAGACAATCTTCTACTCAAGCTCTTACATTAAAGGGCCATAACAAGATGACAAAAGGTGACATCGTGACTACCTTCTTCATGAATATGTCATAGGATAGAGTTCATCTAGGTGCCATCGGAGAAATCATATCATCTCCCTCAGGTATGGACTTGTATATATTATTTGTATCATTGTCATGCAGGAATTGCAGGAGGAAGGAACCTTTGTTGAAGTCATGGATCCAGAGGGATCTCAGTGCATTCAGAGGAACAACACACTGGAAGTGAAGACTCCAGGTTTGATTGTTTTAATGAAGTTGAATATGGCTTAAGATATGCCTCCAGTGTGAACTTGAATTTGTAGGGATATGCCGATACATATTGAGTAGAGAGTAAAGTGGACCGTAAGAGCACATTCGGTTGTTGTTTTTACCATGAAGGTTGCCATGGTTTCTTGGTGCAGCAGGAAACAAAGCTCTGTGGCCTTGAGTACCACATAAGTAGAGTATATATAATTGAGTGTGTGAAGAAGTGCGACTTCATAAACTTCTGACAAATTTACTTGATCATGAGATGGATTCTATGATTATAACTAGAGCCGTGTGAAGCTCTTTAAGAACCCTGTGTTTCATGATAGATTGAAACTCGTTGAGATAAAATATCATTTTCAGAGACATGATGCAGAGGAAAGAAGTACACATGCAATACCTTCCTACACATGAGCATATTGCAGACATCTTCACCAAACTGGCTTAGTGAAGAAGGCCTCTCTAATTGAGAGGGAGTGTTGATGACTACAACCAAGACAAATTTCGAGTACTTCCGTGTGAGACTTGGCCTGATGGAGAATACCTCCCTAGCTGAGAGGGAGTGTTGATGATTACAACTGCGTGAGACATCCTCCAAGACACATAATGATTGAGTTGACCTGAGAAAGAGTGCATGAGTTGGGGGTGTGGTTCCTATCTAAGACAAAACTGGAACGTAGTGATGGAATCCTCCTTACAGAGAGTTGAGAAGAACTCCAGATGATTCTCCTGTGTAACACGGTGAGAAAGAATATCTATTGAGTTATACATACCTGTGGCTGAGAACAAGGTGAACATGTGAATTCCCATGAGCTGGGTGCATCGTTCTGAGACAGAGATGAAAACGATGTATTAGCCTCCTTTGAGTAGAGAGTTGAGATGATGAAATCCAGATGACTCTCCTATGTAATGCAATGGGAAAGAGTATCTTTCGAGTTGAGCGTGCCTTGGATGAGCACATGTGAACATGATCCTAGTGGATGAGCACTAGTGAGTTTGGTTCGCCTGTGAGACGCAATGAGATAGAGATATGGACATCCTTATGGATGTGCCCCTAGTGGTTGAGCACTAGTGGGTGTATGAGATCCCTTGCTATATTGTTCAAGAGTCAGACTTACCTATAACCCTAATTGTTATGTAAAGGGTATAGGTCGGCCCCACCTTAATGTAATAGATAATTAATGTAAAATATAATTAATCTAATAATTATTAATTATATTGTAAGTTAGTGAGGTCGGCCCTATTGTTCCAATAGACACTTCTGTTGACAGGTTCAATATAATATAATTAAAGGTAATTTCCCCATTGAGAAATCATATATTAAGTGTGAGTTTGGAAATTTCAGCAAGTACATATTCTTGGGAAAAGTGCGCACCTCTCTTGGGCGCTAGTCTTCTAGGGTTTATGAGCACCCTTTTGTGTGCTAGGTTTTCTTGGTGGTGGAGGTATTTCTCTTGAAGAATATAACAAAGGATTGGCTGAGCTTTCTTCCCTTGTGTAGAAGGGTTTCCCAGGATACTTCTTGTGTACTTGTGCATGGTGTTTCTTCTTGTGATCTTGGTTGCTGCAACAAATTGTTCATGGTTTAAGTAAAATGCTAAAATGGAATGAACTTCATGCTTAAGATTTGTCTATTTAAAAATCAGCAAGCATAACACTAAAATTTGTAATATTTCACTCATAAACTCGTCATTCTACGCAATTACCAAGTCTGATATGTCATAGGTTAGGTGGTGGGTCCATGTAGTCACCTTAACTTGTGCACGGGTTCTGGAACTTCATGGCATAATCTGTAGGTTCATGGAAAGTGGCACAGATGGTAGGTACTCCACAAATAATAACGAAACCAAGCAACCAAGTGGAATGGGTGCTTCGTACCCTCTTCTCCCACTAGTTGTGCTTCAGCGCCTTCTACTACAGGGGTTAGGAGCCAAAGTAGGATGCGTGTGACATGTGACGAAAAAATACCGGTTCCTTACAAGGACACTGTGTCCAACATCAAACAGGGGAATTTGGAGAAAAAATCATCTCTTAAGGATTGTTTCCCTTGGGAGGTGAAATGGATTTTTACAGACAAAAAAATGCATTATTCTTGCCTCCCAGGAACCGACAACTGTTTAGAATCTAATAATTGAATGGGAGGTGAAATTTAGGAATCAAATGGGAGGCAAAATTGAGGACTTAAACATGAGGTGAAATGGAATTTGTAACTTATAATTTCACATTAAATTCTCAATTTTTGGTTTGTTTTCAGACGTATGATATGGGGCCTTTTTTTGCTGTATCATGCATCTAATAGCATATAGATATGATCAACAATACTTTAGTTGTATTTTCCGTATACACAACCATATACTACTATATCCATAACTTGTCTGTATTTCCATATCGAAATCCCAGATACAACTATATGTTGGAACTATGTTGCTAGGTTATCATTTGATTTCCATTGTGTTTTTTTTTGTAGAAAATCAAATTTTATATCATAAATCCATGGATATTATGGATGAAGGTTTTGCCAATGGTTATATAAAGATATAGGTTATGTCAAAAAGGCAAAGCATCATGAATAAAACCCTGAGCATACTATCATTCTTTTTGGACCCCTCTCCTTTGCTATAATTACATTTCTTATCTTGTAGCTTTGAACAGTTTGCTGCATAATCAAAATGGTGTCTGGACTCTGTATGTTTTATACATATGTAGAAAACCATTCAATGTGGCTTCATTTTAGTCTTCGATGAATGTCTTAAGGTTTCTTTTCTAAAACAATGTTATTAGAGGAAGTAGAAGGGGATGCTTTACCTTAATCTGGTAACATAATCTTCCATAATCTATCTTCATACTCTTCAGAATACTAGCATTCCATCCCAAGTGTTTCTCAAATCCAATGATGACTTGCAATCACTTAAGTTTACAACACCATTTTGCTCAGTTTTCAAAGTTGTCAATACTGCAAATTCTGCTAATAATCTTGTATATATATATATATATATATATATAACTTTTTGGGAATGCTTCTTACAATGATCCTTCAGCTAAGTTGTTGCACTATGAGGGGATTAGGCTAATACACTCATATTTTAATATTTCTTTAAGTTTTCTAAAAAAAAATAAAAAAGTATGATTTTTGTAATATGCGAGATGTATACTACTGTATCTATCCATATTCTGTATTTTCAAATACATATTTTTGTTGTATAATTATGTATCAGTATCCATAATTGTATATGGTAACCATGCCTTGCAAACCTTCACATAAAACACTAGTTTTGAGATCCCATAAAAGTATCCAAAAGGCAAGGTAATGATCCACTAAAATTAGAAATATAGTTTAGAAATTAGAGGCATTGCTAGGTATGCATAATTCAACATAGGCAACAACCAGTACAAAATGTCGGGTCACACTAAGCTATATCTGTAAATAAATTACATTAACTATTTTTAAGACGAGTTCAAACAAGTGGATAAATTAAGATATGCTCAATTGAACTTTATTCATCAATTCATATACCATTCTATTAGCCAATCTATCACAAAAGTTAAAATCAACCAAAGTTGAGCAAGTTTTATAGATTTTAGTGTCCAAAGATATCTTGAGAAAAATGTCTACACTCGCTTTTATTGATTCAACTAAATATAAGTGATTTTAATTGATTTGAAATATAAGACTTGGATCTTTAGCCCACTTCACACAATCCCTAAATAAAGATAAGACTTAGATGCAATTGTTTTTATTTCAGAAAGGATTTTGCTAATGATGAAACAAACTAAATCTGTTTGTGTTTCCAATATCTTAGTATTTTTTTGACATTGATAAAATTTGTTTATAGAAAAATATCTATCCATATTGTTTTATGTAAGTTGCTTTGAAAAACATGCCCCGAGATTGGGATATGGACTCTGCATAACACAGACTTCCCTTCAGATTAGTTTCCATGTATAAGGTGGTATTTATTTTTCCAAATACACATGGGACTCACTCGACCTCACCCCTTTTGACATGCCTTCAGGTGGGGCCAATCACAATTAGAATGGAACCTTGGTGGGAATCTTAATCTCACCAGTGAATCAAGGCCCCGTGGGTAACTCTAACTAAAACAAAACAATTTTTTTTTAACAGAATGAATTAAAAATATGGACAATTTCCCACAAGGCCTTGGTTCATTGGTGAGATTAAGACCTCGACAGAGTGTAAAATTGTCCTGAGCTAGATCATGTTTTCATAAGAAACCTTCAAGATTTTGGAGTAAATAGGACTTGAGCTTGACATATAACGACAAAGTGATAATTTATAGCAAATAAATTTTTATTTGCTAGCGACAGTGACACTCTTTGCAATAGCCATTTCTGAGGTTGGGTATTGCGTGGATCCTATTCTCAGAGGGTAGTACTGATTATCCAGGATAGGGTACTGTTGGATTCTTATGTCTAATACCACTAGTGCCTACTGGATATTATTGTAATTACACCTACTGGTTCCTAAGCAATATATAAAAATTAACATCACCTTGAGATTAAATGTAAATAGTCTGCTAGTCATAACAAAATTTTAGTCTTGAGTTTTACCATTGCATTTATGCTCACAAAAATTTAGTCTTGAGTTTTACCACTTCATTTAGTCTTATATTCACCTTAACTTGTGCATGGGTGATGGCATAATCTGTAGGTTCATGGAAAGTGGCACAGATGGCAGGTACTCCACAAATAATAATGGAACCAAGAAGCCAAGTGGCAATTAAGAGAGCGCATAACCAATTTGTTTACCCAAAGAAATGCAATTTCTGGTTACTATATGTTGATGATATCTTAAATGCAATAATAAGTGATAAATTGTTGATAACTTAATGCTTACATGTTATGGTTAAAAATGGTAAAAAGTTCTCAATACTGATTCACGCCCCCCTCTCAATATTGGTGAATATTCCAACATCTTCCAATGGAACTATTTTGTTTCACAATGCAATGGAAAATTTATTAGATTTACTAGGTGGGTAGGGGATTGTCTTATCTAGGTTGCAATTGCATTATGTCATATTATTATAGTGGTATAGAGAGAGAGAGAGGGAGGGATTGATGGAGAGA
>JASDQU010242685.1:64824-75150 GCA_032191745.1 Picea mariana
GGAACGAAAGGAATAACAGACTAAATACAATAACAAAGAGATACAGAGAACAACAACAAATATCTAGTGAAAAATAACTTCAATTGAATAAATAAAATAGGTTGAAACTGTAAAACTGTAGAACTGGAAACAACTTTCTCAAATGGTGGTAGTTATCTATGAGAAGAGATGTGGCTTGCTACGTGCATCCGTCTGAGTAGAAAAATGATTACAATGAGGCTAAAAAATCCTTTTTAACATTACTCATGAATTCCAAAACTCTAGACATCCAAAAACCTAATCCTAGGAGATGAAACGTCAAAAGTTATGTGGGCCTTGATGGGTATGTTGGTACCTCAACTTCCTGGGGTCATAATTTTTTCATATGACCTCCGTTTTAGGTGCGTGGTAGCCTGTTGGAAAGGTCTTCTCGATAACTACACATTATTCCATCAAACTCTGAATCCGTCTACAATTTGACTGTGGCAAGCCAAAAAAACACTGTTTAGGGCCCCAAAATAGCCCTGGAAGTACATAAAGATTTGTTGACATGAAAAATTCCAAAATAAGCCAATTCGATTAGGTGGGAAGCCACCAATCTCCACCTGGAATATGTTTAAGGATTCATACAACCTCGGAAGTGTAGAACCCACAATTACAAAGAAGAATAGAAGAACGTGCAGAACTAAAAAATGTCAAGAGGAGCCAGTTGGGATAGGTGGGTGGCCACCAATATCCACCTAGATGAGTCCTCCCTCCTTAGGAAGAAATGCTATCCATTTCGTTGATTCCCCCCATCAGGTGAGAAAACTTATGCTGGATTTGGCCTCGGGTGAGCCACTTTCCTTGGTGTAGGAGTTTCCCTGCCTTGACAACCCGATAAAGCTAGATCCTCTGCTGGTGAGTTTYCTTGACCTATGTGTCCACTATCTGATCAGTGGATGCATGTTCCATGCAGTCAGGGTTGATATTTGTTGGTGTCAAATGTTCTGCGATATCTGAGGTGTCCAATAATGGCGAAAATATGGCTRAAGTAGGTCCACATTGAACACTAGGTGCAAGCCAAGGAAGGGTGGAGTGTTGAGCTCAAAAGAATTGCTACCCACTACCTTGGTGATAGTGTAAGGCCCATAGAAAAGTGGGTGGAGCTTCCGATGAGGCCCTGTAAGGTGCTCTTTCTGCAAAGGTAACCAGACCTTGTCTCCCACCTGAAACGGGTGTGGTACCTAGTGTTGATCATGGCGCTACTTGTACTTAGCATTGGCTTTCTGCAAAATATCATGGACCTGCTGGTGGATGTGCTGAATCCGCTCAATGAATCCGGTGGCTTTTTCGACCTCAGACTAAGCATGGGAAGATTATTCCTATGTGTTTGCAAGAGGTAGTGCAACATCAATGGGACCCAAGGGTTGGAATCCCATCCCCACCTGAAAGGGGCTATGGCCGGTTGAGCTATGGAATGCCTCGTTGTAGTTGTGATGAACATAGGGAAGACTTTCATCCCATGTACGCAGATTCTTAGAGTGGTACATGCACATGATGTGCACAATCATCCGATTGATGACCTCTGTTTGGCTGTCGGTTTGGGGGTGGAAAGAAGTGGGTTTAGTGAGTTTGGTGTCCAACAATGACCAGAGACTCGACCATAATGTGTTGAGGAACATATTGTTCTGATATGAGGTGATGGTATGTGGTATCCCAAAATGGACCCACACCCATTCCAAGAAGAGCTTGGAAGTATTTATCACTGTGATGCTCTTCTTGCAAGCTGTGATAATGTCATCTTCGAAAACCGATCAACCACCACAAATACACAATCATTACCGTTCTTGGTGGATGGAATGCTAGACATGTAATCAATTGATATGGATTCCCAATGCCTCTCAGAAGTAGGAAGAGGGGTGTATAAGCCTCGCTTCTTGATGGTTGGCTTGGAAATGGCACAAGAAGTGCAAGATAAGATATGCTTGCTGACGTCTTGTTGAAGTTTTGGCCAATAAAAATGTTTCTGTAGAATGACCACAATTTTCTCCACACCAAAATGTCCCACCATCTGACTGTAGTGAGCCTCCTAAATAAGCTTTGCACGCTCGCTTGTGCGAACACAGTGGTGGCCTAGATGGCATAACATTCCATCCTGGATGTGAAAATCAGTGACATTCACTCCTGTACCCAAGAGATGATAGGTGGTGGAAAAGTCAGGGTCACACTGGTAAATTTGGGGTCACTCAAATGCCTCATGCCCACAGGAATGGAGCACTGTGGTGAGTACAACAACAAGAGGGCGATTGAGGAAGTTAGTGACACAATTTCTACTCCCTGTCTTATATTTGATGTTGATATGGAACTGTTGTAGATATGTGGACCACTTTTGATGGAGGTCGTTCTGCAACTTCCCTTTTGTCTGTATGCACTGTAGATGATTGTGATCAGTGTGGATGTCTGTATCCTTTCCCAGAATGTAATGCTTCCATTGACGACAACATTACACAATGGAATACATTTCTTTGTCATAGGTGGGGTATTTCCAGACATTATCTGAGAGTGTCTCACTATGGTATGCTACTGTATGACCATGCTGAGTGAGGACTGTTCCTACAACATAGTCGGAGGCATCAATCTCAATCTCGAACGATTGTTGCAGATCAGGTAAGGAGAGTACTGGAGTTGAGAACAAGCGATGCTTTAGATCATCAAATGCTTGTATTTTTACCTTCCCCCATGTGAACTTTGCCTTGCCACCACCCTTGGTTACTTGGTTGAGGGACCAAGCAATATGGGAGAATCCCAACATGAACCTTTGGTAGAAGTTGGCAAGTCCCAAGAAGCTCCAAAGTTCATTTAGTGTGTTCGGGTTTGTCCAGTCATGAATGACTTAGATCTTAGCCGGATCCACCTGTACCCCATGCTCATCAACAATGTAGCCCAAGCATTGGACCCTGTTCATTCCAAAGGAGCATTTTTTCGAAGTTGGCATATAGCTTATGCTGCTACAGAGTGCCCAAAACCTGTTGAATATGTTGTATGTGCTCCTCCTAAGTTCTGCTGAAGATGAGGATGTCATCTAGATATACCATGACAAAATAGTTGGTGAAGGGTCTCAATACATCATCCATCAATATCAAGAAAGTTGCTGGTGCATTTGTTAAGCCAAAGGGCATGACTAGCCATTCTAGGAGACCTTCTTTAGATTTGAAAGTTTTCTTCCATACATCAATTGGTTTGATGGGAACCTAGTGGTAGCCATATTTTAGGTCAATCTTGATGAAGAACTTTTCCCCCTTGAGTTGGTCAAGAAGGTCATCAATTTGGGGAATTGGCTACCGATTCCTGACTATAATTTTTTTTAATGCTCTATAATCAATGCAGAGCCACCAAGTCTCATCTTTATTCTGCACCAACATAATCAGGCTTCCGTAAGGGGAGGATCTAGGTTGTATGTGCCCCTTTTGAAGCAACTCTTGGATCTGGTGCTTGATTTCATCATTTTCCATCAACAAGTGACGATAGACTAGTCCATAGGGAAATGGTGCACCAGGGGTTAGATCAATTGGATGCTTGAATCGACAGTGAGTCAGTACCCCGATGGGTGAGGAGAAGATGTATCTGTACTCTTCCACGATCCTGTCCACTTGCTTCTGNTTGTGTAGAGGTCATGGATGTGGTGGAAACCTTCTTCTTACTGCAAGCATGGATCACAAAGAAGACAAACTTCCCTGTCTGTGAAATGACCTTACTACATTTCTTAACAGGGATTAAAGAAATAACGGTAGGCGACGCTACCTCTGGTATCATGTACAATTGTCTACCCAAAGTAATAATAACATTGCGGGGTCTAGAATCATACACAACATGTTGCTTCTACAAATATGGTTGACCTAAAATAACATCACAAACTTCAAGGGGAGAAATATCACACAATACCTCATCTTTAAAGGGCTTGATGTTGTAGGGTAGGCAAAACTGTTGGCTGACGCAAAGATATCATCCTTGGAGAAGCCTGCTAATGGTGTAGGGATGCAAGTGTGGTTTTATCGGCAGGTCCAACTGCTTGACGACCTCTGCTGAAATCATATTCTTCTGATGGAGGCTATCGACAATGAAATGCAATGGAGTCCCCTTTACCCACATCTGTGAGTGAAAGAGGTGTTCCCCTTCCGTTGGTTATTTTGGTTCGCTTGGTTGGACTTTGGTGGTAGCAATAGTGGCACTAGGTTCGACATCGATGATCCACTTCCCACTTTCTGTATTTTATTCAGAGTCAAAATCTGCCTCTGACTCAGAAGATTTCAAATTGACCACCAGTGACTGCTTGGAGTGACATTCTTTGGTGTTGTGCCAAGGTATTTTATGGTATTCACACCATTTTCTCATGTCCTTCTTCTACTTCTCATTACCCTTCTTGGGTTGTGGCTCAAAATGGTTGTCCTAAAAGAGGCTATCTTTGATCTATCCCTTGTTTTGTGGGTTGGGGCCACATTTTCCCTGCTTCGACTATGAGGAGTTTGTAGATCCAAACTCTCACCTCTTCTGCTTAAATTACTGCTCGATCTTAACAGCATATCTATAAGCCGCACCTAATGATGCGATRTCCATAAAATCCATTTCTGTTTGAATGTATCTATGCATAAAGATGCGATATTTGAGARCTAGATATTGTTCAGAGTCTTTGATACCCAATTTGGTGTGCATKGTATGGAAAATTTTGGTGAAATATGGTACTTTCTAGTCCCTTTCCTGATGCAGCATGGTCCATCTTGTGTCCTGGTCCTCGTAGCTTCCAACAGGGTAGTACTGTTCTTTAATGACATCCCTGAAGGAATMCCATGTGGGGGAGGTGACAAATATTGCAGATTACTCTATGGAGTTTTTCTCATAGTAAGTATCCCACTAGTCCTTAACATGGGGGATGGCCTTAAGGAGTGCAAAAGTTATCTTTCCCTGTTGGAAAAATTGTGGATCGAAAAATACCCTTYGAGCAGATTCAACCATTTATCTACAAAATATGCATCTATCAGTCCTTCAAATAATGGAATATCAAAATTTACTTGTACCTTGAAGGGGGTTGCAGTAGAAACTTGAAGACTATTGGCTAGAAAATGGTGAAATTCTCATGTACAGGGGCATAATTTATGTACCAAATTCCCAGGAATTGAAAAATATGACATTGAGAGAAATGCATAATGTACCTTATGCGTGGCACCCAAGTTATTAGAACACTATTGCAGTTGCCAAGAGACAATATTATTGGCCAGGCATGAAGAAAGAGGTTGTTGATTTTATTGCCAAATGTTTGGAGTGTCAAAAGGTCAAGGCTGAGCATAGACACCTAGTTGGTTTTCTACAACCATTACCTATTCCTGAGTGGAAATGGGAAGTTGTAACAATGGATTTCATCACCAAATTGCCCAGAAAAAACAAACAACATGATTCTATCATGGTAGTGGTGGATAAGCTTACTAAAGCTGCCCATTTTATTCCAGTAAAGATCACTCACAAGGAAACCAACATTGTTGATATTTATATGAGAGAAATTGCTCGATTACATGGTATACCCAAGACAATTGTGTCTAACAGAGATCCAAAATTTACATCAAATTTTTGGAAAAGATTATTTAAGGGATTTGGAACAAATTTGAATTTTAGCACAAGTTATCATCCAAAATCAGATGGAAAAAATAGAGAGGGTGAATCAAGTGATTGAGGATATGTTGAATATGTATGTGATGGATAAATCATGAAATGGGAAGACTACCTACACTTAGTAGAGTTTTCTTATAATAATGGGTGCCAAGCATCCCTAAAGATGATCCCATTTGAGGCACTTTATGGAAGAAGGTGAAACACACCGGTAAGTTAGAACAACCCAACAGATAGAGCAGTGGTTGGGCCAAAATTACTCAGGGAAATGGAAGAGAAAATGTTGAAATTAAAACAGAATTTAAAGGCTGCCCAAGACAAGAAGAAAATCTATGTTGAAAAGGGAAAAATTCACAGGGAATTTAAAGTGGGTGACCTTGTATTATTGAAAGTAAAGGCCAACAAAAGTTCCTTGAAGTTGGGAATTGTTCAAAGTTGGCATCTTGTTACTATGGGCTGTTTGAAATCCTAGAGAGGATTGATCCTATATCATAAATGCTTGCCTTGCCTGCATCAATGTCTATTCATAATGTATTCCATGTATCATTTCTCAAAAAGTATATACTTGATGYTAATCATGTCATTGATTGGAATGTGATTCAGGTGGAGCAAGAAGACGCCTTTCAAGTGCATTTAGTATGCATATTGGACCGGAAGATCAAACAGCTCCATAATTGAGCCATAGAGCTAGTAAAGGTCCAATGGACCTGGTATGGTCCCGAAGATGCAACTTGGGAACACGAGGATTCTATGTGGGCAGAATACCTACATATTTTTAAGGAATTTTGAAATTTTGGTTGTATATGTGTATATATTGCACCAAGGACAGTGCATAAATAAGGGGGAAGGGAATGTAATACCCCTAGGATGAACCCCAACTATAAATGTAAATGCAAATGTACTTAAGCTGGTGAGTTGTTTGATATCATTTTGCATGCACTTTCCATGGTATAGTGCACACATGTACTGCGCACTAAAATGATGAAGTGTACAAATTCCAGGATACCACGCACAACAAACTTAAGTGCACACGATTTTGAGGCCAGAGAGCCTTTGTGTATATGTTGTGTTTTGTAGGTTGGTGAGCTAGTTTATTATAAGCTAGAAGAATTATGTGATGATTAGGCCAGAGGCCGAAGAGCCTAGATGATAAAGGTCACTGGGCCTATTTTTGTATATGTAAATACTCATTGTTATAGCAAGATTTGCCTCACCATTGTTATCTTGCACAGAGGGCCTTTTTCCATTTCCCTATGTAGACTTATCAACCCCCTTTTTGATAAATCTAGAGCCAAAATTATATATTTTTCCACATATACGCTTCCTAGTTGCTTTGCAACATGCGTATATGCTTACTGCTCCACTACAACTCACGTATATCGATATTTGTGCCAGAAAATACAAAATGAGGTCAGGTTTCCATGTCACAACAAATTATCTCTGATATTTGGCCTTCCATATACTGGAAATATTCCGAATCAGCCCTTCAGTTGCATTTTGGAGGCTATAAGAGCACAATTTCGAGCTATGGAAAAAGAGAGAGAAAGCATTCAATTTTGAGAGAAAAGTTACTCTGGAGAAATTAATTTTTATTGAGTCTGCATCCCTTTGTCCCTCAAGTCTGAACAGAGTGTTCAGCCCCCAAGCTCTTCCGTTATTGTCAAGAGGATATCGTTATCTCTTTGCTATGAGCTTGCCTTTGGTGGAGGATTGAAGTGGTGGAGACCCAGTTGGAAGGAACTTGGTTTCTTGGTTTCAAACCATGTCGACATGGAAATCTATAATGTTGATACTTCTGTTGATCAATTATTAATAGAAATACTCCTTTCCCATCCTATCGATATCTTGAAAATATATGATTATTATCCATGGGCATGTTTGTAATGTTTATTAATGGATTGTGCTATATGATGTGCTAACTCATTTTATATACTGTCACTATATACTTGCATCGCTTGTTTGTTGAGATCTTCTTGCAGGTGTAAAGCTTTGGGTCAAAGTGCTCAACGGTGGAACGACATCAAATGATTGGATCGAGGTAGGCTTCTTCCTCGTATTGCACATTAGTTTATATAGCACATGTTGGAATTGAGTTGATTTCTGTAGTCATACCTGTCTGTTGTGGTTTACCCTTGGCCATAGAGAGTTTTTCCCTTGTAACAGAATTGACGACTCCACTGGGGAGAGATCTTCCTTCTAAGGGTTCAAGTATTTTTCCTTCTTACATTGCTCTTTTGCCTTTGTATTTCTTGTCGTATCACAGTTGGACAAAGTCTGTTCACTCTGAGTCTAAGTTTTCAGCCTTTTAACCTTGCCTATCCTTGTTTTAACAGATATACGCCCTTTTTTCCCTGACAGCCGCGTGTATACGCTTGATGTCCCACTACAAGAGGCATATATATGCCCTTTTCTCTTGAACATGAGTGTATCCCACTTCCCCCTTGCTTGTTTGCTTGGTTTAGTGACTACTGGGTAGGTTTTGAGGATCACTGATCCTTCTTAGGTCTCTATGGTACCTGTTGAGATTATCCGGAATGATAGGAAACCTTTTTGGAGTTGAATTTTTGGGCGGTGTCTTTCTCTTTGTTTTCCGTTTTTGATTTGTCCTTGGTAGTTGGGCTGTCTGCTTAGCTGCTTGGTATTATGCTCGAGTGATTGCTTTTATACACAGTAGAAGTTATATATCAAGTCTCTTATCAGTCCATGCATTTTCTTTTTAAATACATTGAAAATACAAAAAAAATAGGCATTTTGCATTGGTTGGTATTTTTGTCTTTGAACCTTTATCATTAGCTTAGCATATTTAGCAAAAGATTGCATTTTACTTATGAGTTGCAAAGTTAAAATTGAAAATTGCACTATTTTTATTTAGCATATCATTCACTGAAAAGTTAAAGTTAGGCTTTGCATTATATCTATTTTTATTTTCATGCAGAGTCATAACACCATGAGTTTCATTTTCATACCTCTTTGAGTAATCACGGCCAATAAAATTTACGCTTTAAACTAAAATTGATTAGTCATGATTTTATTTTTTAGGGTGCATAAACTATCCTAGGATTTAGTGCCTTGGAATAGGATTTGGTGAGTAAACTTCTCCAAGGCAATTAAATCAACTTATGTGTCTGAGACAGGGAGTTGAAAAATCCATTATATAATTGGTAATATTAGGAGGCTTCGCTCACACCAGAGTTAATCACGAGGTCATGTGAATTTAGTTGAAGGGATAACCCTTGGATACTCACCTAGCGTCAGAGATATTTCTGTGGATTTATTCGTATTTGGGGATCTTGCTAGTGCCCATACCTCTGTGAGAGGTGGTGCTTTCAAGGTTTCGGGATCTGCTACCCTACCCATATGGTGAACCGGACTTACGACTGTTCACCTGTGCATCGGTTATACAATGGTTTATTAGTTGCTTGAATTAGGTTTCTCATAGGTTACTTGCAGGGGTTATTCTGCTTGTATCCTGAGTTGGATAGGGGTCGAACAACATGCAACCTTTATGGAGGATTACCTCTCCGAGGGGGTCTGACCGACTGGTTGTTAAGCCTACGAGGGCCCTTATAACTGTTTCTCTTACCTCCAAACTTTAGTAGGGAGTCTCAGGTTCCTCTTGGATGAGGCATACCTTCTTTAGCGAGGGAGGCCACTCAGCCACTTTAGCCCATTTGCATGCATATTGGTCGTTTGACTTTTTGGTATGCTCTTTGATTACTAGTTGGCCTTAGAATATCTTTTTATTTGTTGAGAGTCATAAGTTGTCATGGAGTCAGACCAAATTCCTCTCAACTCTCGTCGGTTGTTACAGTTACCACCGGTTTTCGAGCTATTTCCTTCTAGAAGGCGTAGAGTTATCAAGAGTGGTACACACACATCCACTTTTCAGACTTGTGATCCCACAAGGATGAGTAATGAGTCTAGTCTTCAGAACACTGGGAGTTCATCAACTCCCAATATCACTATAGTTAATTTCACTCCTTCGACACCTATAGTGGCTACAGTTGCAGTGTCGGAGGCCTACACTGCTATTATGGCTCGTCTCGTAGTCAATGCTTCGTCTCTTGCCTCTAAACCTTTTGGGGGTTTTATCCACTCGCCGAGTTACAATGTTCAGACCATCCCCATGGATACTAGTCCATTTTCTTATGGTATGCCAAGTTTCACTTCCCAGTCTTTGACTGCCATCCCAGCTGCTGGCCATAACGCTAGCCTTGGACTTTGGGGCACAACACCTCCTTACACTCACTTTTTGTTTGGTAGCTCTCATGTTCCCCAAGCGAATCCTAATGTAGGAAGTGTCCCTTTCCCTAACCCCAGGTCTAATCCTTTTATGGCTGGATGAAACAACCAAGCTGGCGGATAAGTTCCGCCCTATATCCCTATCCCCTCGGTGACTAATTGGACCAATACTTTTTGCATAATGAATCCACTTCAATCCTATGGATTCCCACCTGCAAGAGGTCAGTATTATGTCTTGGGCACCCCCCAAACTGGATCTAATCCAGTTGGGGGAAGTTTTAACAATCCTTAGTTTGGAGCTAATCCAACTGGGGGCAGTTTTCGTAACCCTTATCAGAACATTCCTGCTGGAATGATGCCCAATCCATCTTTCATGAATCCGCTTGGAGGAGGGTATTTTAATTTCGGACAAGTTTCTGGTCCTTACCAGAACCCTGGATGGAACACAACTCTTAATACTCAGTC